>ML785635.1:468404-501946 GCA_009831015.1 Picea engelmannii | reverse complement strand
AAGATGATTCAAAATGAAAATGTCTCCTTGGTATATATAGGAGACTAGGAGGTATAATTACAACTAATGGCTTAAAGCCGACATAAATAAAATAACATTACTAATATAATATGCCCCAATTAAGGGTTAATGAGCCAATATTAGGGCTTAACAAGAATGCAGTTCATGCACTCTCCTTTTGAGTGCATCAACCACTTTGTTCTCCTTTCCTTTGATGTTCTTAACACCAAATTCATATTCACAGAGGAATTCCAACCATCTACTCTGCCTAGCATTCAAAGTAGGTTGATCAAACAGGTACTCCATACCATTACGACCTATCCTCAACTCAAACCTCTTTCCCATGAGGTAGTGCCTCCACTTATTTAAAGTGTGCACTATGGCTGCCAACTCCAAATCGTGAGCGGCATAGAGACTTTCATTCTCTTTCAATTTTCTGGACTCAAAACATATCACATATCCTTTCTAACTAAGGAATCCTCCTAGTCCTTCTTTGCACGCATCTATACAAACCACAAAATCTTCATTTGGATCTACAATCTTTAGAATTGGAAAACTGGTTAATAGTTGCTTCAATTGTTGGAAGCTCTTTTCGCATTCTTTTGTCCATTGAAACATCTTCCCTTCCTTTGCAAGGAAGTGATGGGGTGAGCTATTATTGAAAAACATGCAATGAACCTTCTATAGTAGCCAACTAGACCCATGAAGGATCTGACTTCTGTCACATTTTTAGGTGTTGTCCACCCTTTAATGGCCTCAATCTTTTCAGGTTCCACTGTTATCCATTCTTCAAATATGATATGCCCCAAATAGTGAATTTTGTTTTGATAAAATGAGCACTTTCTCAATTTGGCATACAGTTGATGCTCTCTTAGCACTTGCAACACCATCCTCAAATGATGCTCATTTTCTTCTTCCAACTTGGAATATACAAGGATTCCATCCAAAAACACAATGACAAACTTGTCTAAATGTTCTCGGAAAATGCCATTCATTAAGCACATGAAAACAACTGGTACATTTGATAACCCAAATGGCACCACTGTGAACTCATAATGACCATACCTTGTCCTGAAGGCGGTCTAGCTGATGTCTTCCTCTTTAATCCTTACCTGATGGTATCCTGACTTGAGATCTATCTTTGAAAATATCCTTGCATCCTTCAACTGATCGAAGAGATCATCAATCCTTGGTAGAGGATACTTTCTCTTTATAGTCACTTTGTTAAACTATCTGAAATCAATGCACAATCTCAATGTCCCATCTTTATTTTTCACGAACAAGACTGGGGTACCCCAAGGTGACTGATGGGTGTTCTATATGCACTAAAAACACACTAAAAACCCTCAATTAAATTGTCAACCCGGGGTAAGTAAACTTAGAGTTGTGGCAATATATATGCCAAGGTAGAATGATTGGTAGTAGTATAGTCTAAATAAGGGAGTGGCTATCTAAGGGCTAATCTACTCAAGCAAGGACTACTAATGATCAAACTCTACTAAGCAACTCAAACTATGTACCCTAAGTAACCTTTGAACGAAGGATAGAAGGATAGTTCTAAGAAAGCAAATGGAAACCCTACTAGTTCAATCATAACAATAAACAAAATAAAACTATTCATCTAATAAGCAAATAGCAACAACAAACTACTTGTAATTAACCTACTTAAATTCAATAAGCAACTATCCTGTGAAACCAAGTAAATAAACAAGCAACTACAATATCAAAGAAAGAATAGACAAGTAAACAACTAACCTATTAAAGCAAGTAAACAACTAACTAACCTAGGATAACTTCTACAACAAGTAAACTAATTAAAACTACTCAATAAGCAACTAACTAAGCTAAGAGACAAGTGAACTCTATTTTTAATTTAAATTTCACAACTATTTCTAATTTACAAAAGGAAATCTACTAAATTGAAAGAAAGAGGAATTAACAACTAATCTTTAATCTATGATAAGCAAACTACTCTTTAATCTACCAAAGCAAGAAGACTATYTACCCTACAACAGCAAGAAAACTATCTTCTAGACCATGAAAACAATAAAACTATCTTCTAATCTATGAAAACTCAAATATAGTGTTGATGGTTGTGTGAATGTCTCCGGTGTCTTATAATATCACGATGACACTTRACAATGAAAGATAATTCAAGAGGGATAAACTCGATATTGACTTCAATAGCAAAGTGAAAAGTGTGAATTAGGAAATCTAGTGAGAACTTAGCCATTATGAAAACAACATYAATTACCTTGCATATCCATGTGACTATTACTCATGCATTAATCATCAACAGTTATAAAGAGATTATGCTATGAAATTCAATTGCACTCTATACTACGTAAACAAATTCATATTATACTAAATTCAATCATTAACTACAAATTGAAATTGCAACCTAGATCTAAGAAAGAAATTGCATGAAGTAAGCTAAACTAGTTCTATTTAATAATTCAAATTGCAAAAAGAAGAAATACTCATAAACAAAAATTAAACATTATTCTAGCACATGACAAGTAAGAAAATTGATTAACAACTAGATAAAAAAAAACTAAATAGTAATTGAATAATCAATCTAAAAATTAAAACTAGAACTAATACTATCCATCCACTGAAGCTCTGTCAAAGAAAGCATGAATTAAAATTTTGTTCTAAAACTCGGTTTTAAACTCTTTTTGAACTTGATTTTAAACTTTGTTTCAGCATAAAGAAAGTCTAATCTATCATCTAATCACACATGGGGTTAGTGTCTAAGCTTTCAAGCTTGCTTCTACTAACTAAAGGGTCATTGCATATTAACAAGATTCCTCATAATAACCTATAAAACTAAATTAAACCAATTAAATTATAAACAACAATTTATATAACAAGAAAGAAAAATGACAATTCATGTATAGGAAAAGAAATAAAAAGGCATCTACGCTATCTAATTCACAAGCAAACACATAGGATAGTTACCCAGATTGTTGGTGGGCCCCCCAACAAGTCGTGGTTACTCTTCAAAGGTGCACCATGAACTTCAACAACACAAATTCACCATTAAAACTAAAACGTAGTCTTTACAAAATTCTGGCAAAATGAAAATGGAAAAACATAGCTAAAATTGTCTTTGTCTCTAACTCTCTATTGCTTAACTTCTTAACTATTGTTTGACCACTGAGGTGGTATTTATAAGTTTTACAAGCTGAGAGGTCAACCATTGGAGGATCGATCCTCTTCTAAAAACAATAAATTGCATTTAATATGCCCTAACTGTCGAAATGAGGTGAGCCAATAATCTCCCAACATAACAACCCAAATCAAGTTGTCAAGGGTTTGGTAGTTGGAGGCCATAAGCACGAGCAAAACCCATGTCTCTAATTCTCCCATCATTATCCGCCAATACCATAACTGCCAAATTGCCAATCATTTTTGTGCAGGATGGAGTGTCATACGGAGTGCCGGATGGAGTACCAGACTAAGTGTCGGATGGAGTACCGGGCTGAGTGTCGGAAGAAAAAACAAGCTGCGATTTTTCCCTGTGACACCAAAAATGCGAATTAGATTCCTGGAAACATAAAAACATATTGAATTACACTCAAGATCATCATAAAACATGAGTTATGCATACCTGGTGTGGATCATAGTGATTTGACACAAAAGATCTTCAAAACATGAAAATGCATATACACATTTGACAAAAAGGACTAATTAACGTCATAAAATTGATCATATCACGGGCCCAACATTAATCCCACACCTTTGGTTTTGTAGGTCCCACTACAAACAAAAATAAATTACCCCTCATGACTAAGCTTGTTGAAGAGGATCAGCTTTAGAAGCTTCTCCTTCTTGGTGAGAAGACTTTTCCTTATGCTTCTTGTGTTGCTTTAGTTGTGCTATGAGGCTATGGTTGGATTTGGTCATCTCGTCAACTAATTGTTGAAGGGAATTTACCTTTGCTTGGAGGACTGCATTATCATGGTGGAGATGTGTGTCTATTGTCTTTCTTTCTTCTAGCTATTGCATAAGCTGAAATTTCTCCTTTTGTATCTTATCAATGGATGGAGCAGAATCATTTATCTTGGAGGAAGGCATAGATCCTTTGAAAGATGTGGAAAATCTATCATTCTTAGGATTTGGGGTAGGAATTAGTGAAGTAGGAGTAATAGGGGGTTGATAAGGAGAGGTAGGTTTTAATTTTGTCTTTCTTTGAGGCTCTAATTCGTTCGCAGAAACTTCCCTAAGTCTCTTGTGAGGGATCTCAAGATCAGAGGACACTTGAATAAGGTCCAAAGTAGGCAGGGGTTTTGCATAAGGTTTTGCTCTTGTGCTCTGGGTACTCTTTCGAAAGGGTCCTTTATTAAATCAATTGGCTCCTCTCTTATTTGTGGGAACTATATGAAAGTCTTGTTGAATCACTTCTTGGAGATTTTTAGGTGTGGGATCAAGAGATATTGAAGGCATCTGAAGATTAGCAATAGGCTTCATTTGATCTTTACTCTTGGTCTTTTTACTCGACGAGGATGCAGGGGTGTTAACAAGATTCTTGAATTGTTCTGGTAAAGAAATGGTTTGTGCAATGGGGTTTGGATTCCTTGGAGATTAGGTATTGGATGGAGAAATGGTTCTTAAACCAAGTATCTTTTTTCCAGTCTTAATTGTCAAGTGAGGGTTTGCAAATTGATAGATGAATGCATCCCAAATTTGCCCCTATTTCTCTAATTCAGCTAGAACAAGGAGTTTGATTGGGCCATGGTGAAAGAGGATGTTGTGGGGGTTAGTTTTGTTCTTCCTCACTTGAGAGGACATCTTCTCCAAGATCTTTAGAAAGTAGAAGGGAAAATTCAAAGGTTTGTTGAACTGAAAAATGAGCTAGCAATTTGAAATGACAGGCTTTGAAAGTGGAATATCTACCTTTACATGTGATCAACCTAGTGATGAATATGAGAGGGTTGATCAGTTCCTCTTTTATCCATTCCTTGGAATATCCTTTTTCTCCTGAGATTTTATGGAATTCGGGCTTAAAAACCCTGTTATAGCTCAAGCGCAGTAGCTGGTGGTTTTTGAACCATCTATCTCCCACTCTTGGAAGCTTATTTTTGCCAACAATGGATTCTTCTAAGACCCCAAATGTAAGTGATCCCACGCACACTGTCTTCCCATCAAAACCAAGGTAAAATTGCATTGAGATTCCATCGTCGTGGCCCTGCAAGTGGGATAAAAATGGCCCCTAGCCTACGTGCAAAAACACCTCCCTGCACTGTGAAAAATCAAGAATGGTGAAGAGGTCTGCGTAGGAAGAGGGTTCGTACCTCTTGGACATCGTGATGATGTGAAGAAATAAGCAGAGGCGAAATTCACCAAGAAAGGATGTGATCGGGTCAAGGAATGGAACGAATTGAGAAAGGGTCGACCACAATTTGAACAGGGGAACGAATAACAAAGGTTGAGCGTGTTCTCTAAAACAGGGGCAATGAAAATGGAAGAGGTGAATTGGGATAATAGGTAACCCCAACCAGTTTTTGAATGCACCTAGGGTGGAATTGGTTGCACAAATGCGCGCACAAGTTGCCATGTGTGAGAAATTTCGAATTCAAAGGCAGATTTTTGGGGGAAAGCTTAATGATGCACAGTTAGATCAATGTCCAAGTATTTTGACTTTGACATTTGATCATGAACATGTCTAAAGTTTTCATCCTCAATATTAATTTCCTTTAACCAATTCGATTAAATGTCATTGAATCCTAGTTACCTAGAATTGTGGACAATTATTGGTGTCTAAATTCATATGGCACTTCGTTCGACACCTCATACGGTACTTCATACAACACCACATATGACATTTCATACAACACCTCTGTGTTAAATACATGTTTACCTCCTGTAATGGATAGCCTTCAATATTGAAATGGTTTTGACAGTCACAGTGATTAAGAGCAGAGGTAGAATGTTCCATTGTTTGTTGATTTTTCCACCATGCTCACTCAATCCACTTGCATAGAACATGTAATGTCAAACCTACAATGAACATCCTGTAACAAAAATGAGCCAATAAATTGGTATGTTAAGTATATGTACAACAATTTATAGCACACAGGAAATTAACATTTTAAAATAAAATGACTACAAATGTAATAACCTGTATCATGAAAATAATACAAATTTTTACTTCTCTAGGAAACGATCATTGGTCAACTCATGAAACCCTCCCCCAAACCTAATTATTGTGACACCTCACAATAAAAATTATAGGAAACTACTCAGTTCTCCCAATAGCCGAAGATTTACAGTTTATAAAGTGTAAAGATAAATTTCACAGATTGGTATGACGAGACGGTTAGAAAATGGTCCCATCTATAGGATAAGAGATCCCATATATAGATAAGAAGAGGTAGGCAAGAGAGTTTCAAGATAGTCTCAGAGTTAGTTCCCAGTGGAAAGTTTATGCAGTTCATTAACCTTAGCTTAACCATACATACTTCATGTCATCTTTGTCTGCAAGTAATGTCGTACATCAAGACAAGTTTTAAATTTATTATTTATTTTTTATCAGATTACCATCCTCGCTAGGTAGAATGCCCCGCTGCCAGCAAGCATGTTCAGTACTCTGGTGGGTTTACCTAGTCATACCACAGGCCGGTACCCACTGCCAGTAGACCTATTTAGTATCCCGATGGGTTAGCCTCTTACACTCTCAGAGACTAGACCTCCATCTTTTAATATTTTAGTATAAGATTTCATTATGAAATAAGATGGGGGGACGACTCTGAAAACAACTTTTCTTTCTTTCTTTCTTTATTCAATTGCGATGGTATTTATGTTAGAGGATGACTTTCCGTTATATTACTTATTGATTTTCCTGATGTAAGGGGAACTTAAGCAGGCATGGCCTATCGAAAGATATGATATAATCAAGTTATTTAGTGTGTAGTGGATGGTACCATTGAGAAAGAATAGAAAGGTATCTCTAGGCTCAACTCACTTTCTTATTTTGTAGTTATTGTGATGTTTTCATGATTAACCACTAATCATACCTCCTTGTTACTTTTTAATAAAGATACTTTACTCACTTACTCAGGTTTGTTGGAAGAAACTATACGAGAGACATCTAAGCTTGATGGTTACGGTATCACTTCCTTATACAGTGGTGAAGAGTTTCAAGAGAAATTGTTTTGGAATGCCTTAAGAAAATGAAATTTTTTGTATGGCTAATTAAAGCAAGTCAATATTCATTTGATTCTTAGCAGACAACAAAATTCACGTGTAACAATGTTTTGAAGAAAAATCCTTCTTTTATATTTCCTTGAAACTGTGTACTCTTGGTGAAATAGTTACTTACATAAATCTCTAGAATTGCTTTATTAACAAAATTCAAAAACTATTTACATATGTATAGTAGACAATTCAAAAAAAAATTCAAGAAAAAGGGGGGACTTCCCCATCTACTAAGGCCAATTCCTTGTCAGTTGACATGACCTGTAGAAAATCCTCTTTGGAAATGGGCTTATGATAAAATTTGAGTCGGTGTCCATTTACTACAAAGGGGACTTGTCCATCGTCAATTGTTTTGATTTTTACAGCTCCATTGTCATATAAAATGTCTACCTCGTAAGGGCCCAACCACCAGGTGGTGAGTTTTCATTTGAAGGTTTTAAAGTAGGATTCAAACAACAAAGCCCAGTCACCAGGTTGGAAGTGTTTCTTCTTAAAAAACTTTCCATGCCACTTGCTCCTATGGTTTTGGACTAATATTGTTTGTTGGATGGCATCTTCCCTGATCTCATCCAACTCATTCAATTGTAGGGATTGTTGTTTCTAAGCCTCATCCAAGTTTAATCCCAATTATTCGGCAATACGGAAGGTCCTTACTTGGAATTGTATTGGTAGAAGTACTTGTTTCCCATATGCTAGCTCATAAGGGGTATGCCCAGTGGTGCTCCTTCAGGTGGTCCAATATGCCCACAAAGCCTCTAGAAGCCTATCATCCCAATCCCGGTGATGTAATTGAAAATTCTTGGTTGGGATAGCTTCTAGAACTTTGTTGTAAATTCTACCTGACCATTGGCTTGCGGGTGGTATGGAGAATATTTACATTGTTTAATCCCATATTTCTTTGTTAGCTCTCTCATCAGCTTGGAATTGAATTGAGTGCCTTGGTCTGTAACAATTTCACGAGGGACACCGAAGTGGGTAAAGATGTCTTCATAGATGAATTCGACAACAGACTTTTATGTAGCCCTAAATAGGGCTTTTACCTCTACCCACTTGGTGACATAGTCCGTACAAACCAAAATATAGTTATTTTTACGGGACATGGGTGAAATTGGTCCTACAAATTCAAGGCCCATTTTTCAAAAGGTTCTATCATAACTTGGGCACGTAAGGTCATTTCGTCAGCTAACGTAGGTCTTTCTATCCTTTGGCAACTATTACAACTTCTCAAATACTTGGCAACATCTTTGAAAATTCTAGGCCAATAGTAACCTGAATGTAACACCTTATGTTGTGCATTTGTCAGAAAAATGACCACCACATGGTCCATCATGACAACTTTGTAGTATTTCTAGTACCTCGTCCTCTCAGAAACATCTATGAATAATCAAATCAAGACCTGTGCGAAAAAGTTCATGACCAAACTAAGATTAATTAGCACTCTGTGTAATAATTTTATGCTTTTCATGAGGTGACAAATGAGACGGTAACTTCCTAGTAGCCAGATAGTTTTCCATATCTGCAAACCACGGGGTATTCACAGATAGGGAAAAAAGGTTCTCGTCTAGGAAACTATCATCTACATGGATATCATCATCCTCATTTTTTATTTGTGAAAGAAAATCATCTACCCCATTATCCTTTCTAGGTAGGTCAAGCACAGTGATATTAAATTCTTGTAATAGCAGGAGCCACCTAGTTACTCAGCCATTAGTTATGGGTTTATTCATGAGAAATCTAATGGTGGAATGATCTGTATGTACAAATACCTCGTAACCTGTAATGTAATGACGAAACTTGTTAATAGCATGTAAAAACTGCCAAGAATTCCTTCTTGGTAACTGTGTAGTTTAACTCAAAAGAGGACAAATTATTGCTCACAAAATAAATGGCATAGGACTATTGGTCCTCTTTTTGCCCTAGTACTCCTCCTATTGTGGTGTCAGAGGCATCAGTGGATATATGAAATGGGAGAGTCCAATTGGGCCCTCTAAGAACTGGTGCCACAGACAACTTAGCTTTCAGGGTTTCAAAGGCAGTTTAACACTGCTCAATCCAGAAAAAATCAACATCTTTTATTAGCAATCCAAACATGGGTGCAAAAACCTTTGTAAAATTCTCAATAAACTGTCTGTAATATCCGACATGTCCAAGAAATATTATCACCTCTTTCTGAGTCTTGGGGGGTGGAAGTTTGACGATGACCTCAATATTTGCAGGATCTACTTTTATCCCTTTAGATGAAACATGATGTCCTAGAACCACTCCTTGAGTCAACAACATTTTACATTTTACATGACTTAGAGACAGGTTCATTTCTTGGCATATGATAAGGACTTTTTCTATGTTATCTAAGGCTTCCTGGTAAGTGTTTCCATAAACTGTGAAGTCATCCATGTAGAGCTCCACACAATCATGAATAAGATCAACAAATATCCCTAGTATTGCTCGTTGAAATGTGGCAGGAGCATTCCATAATCCAAATGGTAAAACCCTATAGGCATAGGTGCCCCAAGGATAAGTAAAGGTAGTCTTGTCCTGGTCCTCGGGTGCTATGAGAATTTGATTGTACCCGTTGTACCCATCTAAAAAAGAGAAATACTTCTTCTCAGACAAGGTATCCAGAACTTGGTCAATGAAAGGAAGAGGAAAGTAGTATTTCAGAGTGGCTTTGTTGAGTTCTCAGAAATAAACACAAATTCTCCATTTCTCGGTCACTTTCTTTGGAACCACTACAAGCGGGGATACCCACTTACTATCGGAGATGGGATAAATAAATCCAACATTTAATAACTTTTGGATCTCCTCTTTTACTATATCTTTGAGTGTTGGGTTCATCCTTCTCTGGGGTTTCCTAACAGGTGTTACTCCCCCTGGGTATATATGTGATGTATGCATGTGTCAGGGTGTATACCCTTCATGTCAGTGTATTCCCAGGAAAATGCTCTAGATTGTTCTATAAGGATACTTACTAACTGTTTTTGTTGGTCTGTATCTAGCCCAGAGTTTATATGTAAACATTTCCTTGGACCAATCTTGTAGGGCATAGTATAAGACATGGCAGACTCATATATCTCTAAGATAAAAGATGTCAAAAATAAAATGGATGGGTCCAATTGTTCCTGAAATTATTCCCCAAACATGTATTCAAATTGGGGAAACGATTGTGGAAAATCCACACATGTGATAGCATAAATAAAATGGTTTAGCACATTTTCGTTGTGTGTTCTTGAAGTGCCCATGCATGGTCACTTTGCAATACGGGTTCTTCCCAATCCTCATTCTCATATGGACATTCAAGACACCATATATTGTCCATGATAGGTTGAGATGGAGGGTAAATGGTGAGCTTCTCGATAGAGAGTCCATTTGAGATGGTCATTTCTCCCTCTCTACAGCCAATAAATGCATTGGTTGTGGCCAACCAAGTTCTTCCCAAAATGACGGGATGGCCTTTGGTAGGATCCTTCGAGTGAATGACAAGAAAATATACTGGGTACTCCCATGAGGCTAAAGTAACCATGATATCATCTAAAATTCCTTCAGGTATAACTCTGGTCTTATCTGCTAATTCCAAAATGGTTGGGGTAAGCCTAAGAGGAGGTTGTAACTGTAATTTCTCTAAGGTATTAACGGTCATAACATTGATGGTTTCCCCTAATTCTATGAGAGTGTTTCCAATGGAAACCTCATTAGTGGTTATGGTCACTACAGGGTTTCCTGGGTTCACATATTTTTTCTAGCTTTGGCTACTCTGATATGTATTCAGAATGTCCTCCTATCAAATGTATTGTAGGAGGGTCCTTTTGCTTCCTACATGGTTTCTTAATGCACAATTCTTTGACTACCTTACTGTATATTGGAATGTCTTTAATGGCTTGAAGTAGGGGAATCTTGACACATATATTCTTCAATTCATTCAAGATGTCAAATTCTGGTCGGGTGGTAGGTTTCTCGGTTACCAATCTATCTGGATAAAGAGGGGCCTTCGTAATTTGTGAAGGTTCATTTTGGGGAAGCTTGGGTTCTTGGTTTTTAGGAATAATAACATCTTCCCACCTAGTGTCATCCGTGGGTTATTTGGTGGTTTCTTCTTCTTCTTCCTCCTCTTGGATGACTACTGAAGGCCTCTTCATGTCCAAAACTTTTCCTGATCTTAGTTGAATTTCCTATAATGGAACATGGGTAATGACATACGTCGTGAAGGCCTACATATCAACATTGTGAATATTTTGAGGGGGGTTATTATTTGGATTGAGCACTGGTTGTTTCGGTAATAATATTGGTCTTGGGGAGCGTGTATTATAATATTGCAGCGGTTGTTGTTGTGGAATAGGAGGTAAAGGTGGTGGAACAAAACCTGGCAGAAGCTGCAGAGTGCTCAGTGGAAACTGAGGATAAGGATGGTTGGAAATAGGGACAAGTGGAGCTTGAGCATTTCCTTGGTTATGTCCTCCTCTCCATCCTTGAAGCCAGGGATGTTGGTAGTGTGTAGACCAGTTTTTCCAACCTGGTGAGTTCCACTATTGTTGTTATTGATAATAGGGTGGAACTTGAGATTGTAGATCTATGTATGTGGGTTGGTTCCTAGGTTTCCATGGCCTCCTAGGTGCATAAGAAGACTCCCTAGGATTTCCACTCATATAGATGGCTAACAAACTAGGAAATGATGGAAATTTCTTAGTTGAATGGTCTTCTGTACAGAAGCCACAAACTGAAATGTTATCTAATGGGAATTCTCTTGAGGAATGTTTCCTTCTGCATCTTGAGAAATATATGCTCATTGTTTCATTTTCCTCCTCCTCTTTCTTTTTAATCTTTAGGGTGTCCAATTGGGAACCTATTGTGCTTAAGATATTTGTCTTGAAGTTCTCTAAAAGTTTCCCTATCTATGCTATTGTGATACCATCTGAAATAACTGGTTTTAAGTTTCTATTATAAGGGTCTTGAACATTCTTTCCTGTTTTAGCTCTACTCCTTGATTAATTCTTACACATTTCACATATTTTAGAAAATGGTTTATGAGAGATGTCACCTGATGCCATAAGGTTAAGCATATCTAGGTATTCTTCTGAAATTCCCTTATGGAAAAGAGCCCTAATTGCATCCTCTAGGAGGTCATGGTATTTTTATTTCTAGGAGATATAACCAAATCGTTCCATCTAATCCTTGAGGGTCTCGTCTTGTAACTGTTGGATTTTGAAAATATCGTTATGATATTCTTTGGTCTTGCAGTAGTCTTGGTACTTCTTAAAAAATATATCTTTCATGGCTTCCCAAGACCTAATGCTGGATTCTACCAACCCCATGAACCATCTTAGTGTGAAGTCCTTGAAGGTGGCAGGAAAGATTTTTAGTTTCTGGGCATCTTGTAAGTAGTTGTAGCTTCTACACAATATGTCAAATCCAAATAGGAAGGTATCTGGATCTTCACTGCTTTTACCATAAAAGGTGGACAGTGTTAAGAGAGGAATATGTTTCATGTTGACATTTGGGGTGGTGTCCAAAATTGGAAACCCAAAGGTAGTTTGGGTTTGGTTTCCAGCCTCTTCTTCCTCCCTGTGTCTTAGATTGTTATGATCCCTTTGATCATCCATATTGGTTTAGTTTCCAAAAATAGTGTACCTAGGTGGTTTTATCTTTGACGAAAACAAGGTTTCCCTCTGATGGAAAGGTCTTCCTACTACTTGGTTGTCTGGGACTCTACTCGAGACGGTTGAAGTTATTGGTGTCAAAGTTTCTGTGTCAATTTGAGAGATAATTACGTTGGATGAACTACCAAACAAAATATTCACCTGTTCAGGGTCTATGATGTCTTCAAAGTTAGGATCTCCTGGTGGTGGTTTAAAAGAAAACATTGTATTGTTTGGTTCTGCAGAAGGCTCAAGTGGTCTTGCCTCTTGTTCCACTATTACTGATGCTTCAATTTTTTGTTCTATAGCTCTCCCTGTCTTAGTCTCTCCAGAGACTACTTTAGCTCTTTGGGCTGAGCTAGCTCCTATTTTTCAGTATCGGTCTACGGAATTTATGAGTGGAACATTCCTTCCCCCAAAAAGGTCGGAAGGAACCTTGGTTGAAATATCTGATTTAGATTTAATGTATCTACCTTTTGGGTCTCTGGCTCTATTCATGAAAGTAAACAAAAACAAAAAGAAAAACTACCATTGGGTTTGGTGGAGCCTGCAATAGCAGATGTGCAAGTTCTTACCTCTTGTCTTAAAGTTCCCCAACCACGAATCTAATTCTAAGGTCTAGAAATGATCTATTTCCTACCTTGAGACAACTCCTCGGCAACGGTGCCAAAAATTATGGGTTTTCTATATGCACTAAAAACCTTCAATTAAATTGTCAACCCGGGGTAAGTAAACTTAGAGTTGTAGCAATATATATGCCAAGGTAGAAGGATTAGTAGTAGTATAGTCTAAAAAAGGGAGTGGCTATCTAAGGGCTAATCTACTCAAGCAAGGACTACTAATGATCAAAATCTACTAAGAAATTCAAACTATGTACCCTAAGTAACCTTTGAACGAAGGATCGATGGATAGTTCTAAGAAAACAAATGGAAACCTTACTAGTTCATTCATAACAATAAGCAAAAGCAAAATATTCATCTAATAAGCAAATAGCAAAAGCAAACTACTTGTAATTAACCTACTTAAAATCAATAAGAAACTATCATGTGAAAGCAAGTAAATAACCAAGCAACTACATTATCAAAGCAAGAATAGACAAGTAAGAAACTAACCTATTAAATTAAGTAAACAAATAACTAACCTAGGATAACTTGTACAACAAGTAAACTAATCAAAACTACTCAATAAGCAACTAACTAAGCTAAGAGACAAGTGAACTCTATTCTTAATTTAAATTTCACAACTATTTCTAATTTACAAAAGGAAATCTACTAAATTAAAAGCAAGAGGAATTAACAACTAATCTTTAATCTATGATAATCAAACTACTCTTTAATCTACCTAATCAAGAAGACTATCTATCCTACAACAGCAAGAAAACTATCTTCTAATCTATGAAAGCAAGAAAACTATATTCTAATCTATGAAAACTCAAATATAGTGTTGATGGTTGTGTGAATGTCTCTGATGTCTTATAATATAATGATGGCACTTAACAATGAAAGATAATTCAAGAGTGATAAACTTGATATTGACTTCAATAGCAAAGTGAAAAGCGTGAATTAGGCAATCCAGTGAGAACTTAGCCATTATGAAAACAACATCAATTACCTTGCATATCCATGTGACTATTACTCATGCATTAATCATCAACAGTTATAAAGAGATTATGCTATGAAATTCAATTGTACTCTATACTACATAAGAAAATTCATACTATACTAAATTCAATCATTAACTACAAATTGAAATTGCAACCTAAATCTAAGAAAGAAATTGCATGAAGTAAGCTAAACTAGTTCTATTTAATAATTCAAATTGCAAAAAGAAGAAATACTCATAAACAAAAATTAAACATTATTCTAGCATATGACAAGTAAGAAAATTAATTAACAAATAGATAAGAAAAAACTAAATAGTAATTGAATAAGCAACCTAAAAATGAAAGCTAGAACTAATACTATCCATCCACTGAAGCTCTGTCAAAGAAAGCATGAATTAAAATTATGTTCTAAAACTCTATTTTAAACTTGATTTTAAACTTTGTTTCAACATAAAGAAAGTCTAATCTATCATCTAATCACACATGGGGTTAGTGTCTAAGCTTTCAAGATTGCTTCTACTAACTAAAGGGTCATTGTATATTAACAAGATTCCTCATAATAACCTGTAAAACTAAATTAAACCAATTAAATTATAAACAATAATTTAAATAACAAGAAAACAAAATGACAATTCATGTACATGAAAAGAAATAAAAAACATCTACGCTATCTAATTCACAAGCAAACTCATAAGATAGTTACCTAGACTGTTGGTGGGCCCCCCAACAAGTCATGGTTACTCTTCAAAGGCACACCACGAACTTCAACAACACGAATTCACCATTAAAACTAAAACATGGTCTTTACACAATTCTGGCAAAATGAAAATGGCAAAACAGACCTAAAATTGTCTTTGTTTCTAACTCTCTATTTCTTAACTTCTTAATTATTGTCTGACCACTGAGGTGGTATTTATAAGTTTTACAAGATGAGAGGTCGACCATTGGAGGTTCGATCCTCTTCTAAAAACAGTAAATTGCATTTAATATGCCCTAACTACCGAAATGAGGCGAGCCAATAATCACCCAACATAACAACCCAAATCGATTTGTCAAGAGTTCAATAGTTGGAGGCCATGAGCATGAGAAAAACCCATGTCTCTGATTCTCCCATCACTGGCCGCCAATACCATAACCGCCAATTCGCCCATCATTTTTGTGCAAGACGAAGTGTCGGACGGAGTGTCGGATGGAGTACTGGACTGAGTGCCAGAAGTAAAAACAAGCTGCGATTTTTCCCTATGACACCAAAAATGGAAATTAGATTCCTAGAAACATAAAACATATTGAATTACACTCAAGATCATCATAAAACATGATTTATGCATACCTGGTGTGGATCATAGAGATTTGACACAAAAGATCTTCAAAAACTTCTTCAAAACATGAAAACACATATACATATTTGGGAAAAAGGATCTAATTAACGTCATAAAATAGATCATATCACGGGCCTAATAGTGACACACTTGGGTATATATACCCCTTATTCACAAGTTCTTCAAGCTGCATTTGTAACTCCTTCAGCTCTGGTGTACTCATTCTGTAAGGAGTCTTTGATACTGGAGCTTCTCCAGGCATTAAATTAATAGAGAAATCCATATCTCTCTTTGGGGGTAGTCCCGGTACCTCCTTGAACAAATCTTCAAAATATTCTGGGACTGCATGATCCTCTAGATTTGGCACCTTATCTTTAGACACTTCCTCCATATGGGCTGCAAATATTTGACAGCCTTTCCTGTAACACATCTTTAGCTGCATTGCTGAGATTTCTCGGACAGTAACTGCCCTGGGAATTCCTTGGACTGTTCTCTAATTTCCTTCCTCATCCAAGCAATTGTATTCCTTATTATGGCAGTCTAATTAGGCATGGTGTTGGTCCAACCAATCCATACCAATTAGGGAATCATATGATCCCAAAGGCAAGATGTTCAAATCTGCCTCGGTACTCATTCCATTTATGCCCACTGGACATGATTTAACCAACTTAAGAAATTTCCTCTTAGCTCCTATATCCAGCTATACCAGCCAATATTTTTCATGCTTGCTTCTTCGAAAAAGAAATATTTCCACAACTTTAGGATCTATGTAACTATGACTAGCTCTTGAGTCTATTAAAATAGTAAAGGCATGGTTATTGATCATACCTTCAACTTCAATCATGTGTTATTGAAACTCATCTTGCTTGTTTTCCAGGGATGCATAGATCCTTGGTACTCTTTGCCCATGTCATCCACTATTTTTGCTTGTTGAACATTGTGGACAACTCTCACCTTGTAATTTTTGTGAGGACAAACTCTATACTTGTGGTCTCCCTTACATCCCCAACATTTCATAGGTATTTTCCTTGGCCTTTTCCCACCTAGTTCATCCATCCTAGACTCTCTAAAATATGGTGACCTTGAGGACTATTTCTGAAAAATGGAGGCTTGTTTCCCTTCTACCTTTGTTCCTTCTTGAACTTCTTCTTGTCCTCCCAAGCCTTATCAAAAGTAGGATTTCCTTTTTGCTGATCATATAATCATTTTTATCTCCTTATAGTTTCTTCCAGGGTCTTGGGATCATCATATTGGATTTTATCATTGATGAAAGATGGTAGCCCACTCAGGTACCTCTGAATCTTCACTATCTCATCCTTGATGAAGGAGACATACTTCAACAACTCTAAGAATCTCCTTTCATATTCATCAAAATCCATGCTTTCCAGTTTAAGTTCAAAGAACTCTTTCATCTTTATGTCACAATACCTCTTGGTATGGTCTTTCTTATAAAAATCCATCTTGAATTCCTTACAAGTCACATTTTTCTCCTAGAGGTGTTGTACTTGCACCAGTTGATCCCACCACATGGATTCCTTTCCTTTAAGCTGGTAGATGGAAATCCCCCCCTCTGCATGAGAAGAATAGTTTTGCAATTGGAAGTACTTCCTCGTGCCTAGCAACCATGTCTCAACATCTTCATCCTTCTTATGCTCTCCATCAAAAGTATGAGGTTTGATCTTATTCATTTCTCCTTTCATCTCATCCACTCCAGACCTCCTATGTTTCCTGGCAGGGGATAGACTTGAGATAATGTGTGCTCTCCTATAAGAATGCTTCTAGGAGTGATGGTAATGTCTTCTACCACTCCTTGATCTTCCTTTCTTCTCATGGGTCCTGTGACTTCATGATTTGCTAGAGCCACTCTCCTTATCCAAATTCTTTTAAATTCTTTCCAGGCTCCTCATAAACTTCATATTGAAGTCTTCCTATTGCTCCTTGGCTCTCTTAAGTCTTTCATTATCTACCTGGTGAATTTGGACATATTTTTGCAAATTCTTGATGATTTTCATCATACTTACTTCTTTATCTATTTCTTCTCCATGCCCATTAGAGTTCATTCCTTCAACTCCCAAATGGAAATACATTCCTCTAACTTCATCCCCCAAAATGTAAGCGTCTTATGCTTCCTCCATTTCTCTTCACTAGGCAACAATTATGTTCGGTTATGACAATTGGTAATGTTGAAAAAATGTGAAGTCAACCAATTTTTGTTAGTCTATTAAACTTTAATAATTAGCCATAATAACTTAAACAATTTGAATCAATCAAAAGAATATCATACTCTATTTTCAATGGGTCTGTGTCGATCAAGAATCCCCATGGCTAGATCTATAAGCCCTGTTATGTTCTACAATTCATTTTCGGGCACTAGCCCCTTTTTTTCAACCCTTAACTCGCATGTGACCATGGTTGTGACCAAGTGCGAAACCAACATGCGCTTACTTTGTGCTTCGTAGTTTCGGGCTTCGGGTGTTTTCAACTCACAGTAATGCCAATTTCCTAAACTCTAAACTCGCGAAGTTCACAACTGACGAGAGAGGAATCAACGGTCCCCGCTCTCTACCCAAAGCAACGACCACAATTAGCTTTGGGACTCTATGCTTCAAGGTTTCCAAAGCCTTCAATGCCACAAACCTCTGAAGTAACAACTCTCTAGAGTTTCAGATATTCTAACATGCGTCCATGAATGTCAACGGTCATGATGAACTCCGACGCTTCAGCCTTCGGAAGTTCTCAACCCACACAACCCCAATTTCTTCTGAAGTGGCTATCCTTCGAAGTGAAGGATATGATGAGACATGTCCTCTCCTGATGGATGACACCGATGAAATCCATATTTCTTATCTTTGGAAGTTCTTGCTCCACCTACTTGCATTGGCTTCCTCCAAAATGCAGGACCTGGCATCACCCGTCTCCTGCGACCATCAGGGGCCCCATTAACCATGCTCAAGAAGAGTGCCACATGGTGAAATAATAGAAGCGAACACATGTCCCATTATGATGGGTGACATGTGTCATGTTCTAATTGGCATTTATATCTTCCAAAGGTTCTTAACTCACTGACACGTAGCACACATCCCATGTTCTCATGTCATCCCTAGTGACGTTAGTAGCCCACGCCACTTCAGGACTTTGGGCTTCGGAATATTTTACACTTGCATTCCTCAAATCTCCTAAACTCTAAACTTCGAAACTAGTTTATCTTTCGAGGTCCACATGGTATAGTTGTCATCATATAAGATGGTGACATGTGGCCCCATGTGTCGGATTGATTTTGGTCCAACATGGTCGTCAAAGTTCCATTATGACTGACACATGGTAGAACTATGAAATTCCATGTCACCCTGGGTGACGTCATCATGCCACGTCACTTCGGTACTTCAAGCTTCGGGAGTTCAGGAGAATTCACCTTAGCACACCCTCTTTCTCCCGAACACTGAACTCCGAACTGTTGTGAGATCTACGAGTCATAATCATCCACGTGTAGATCTGACGACTGAGATATTCTTCCATCATCATTGTGCCTTACCACTTTCCTTTGACTCGAGTTAACATCTCTGATCTAACTTTAGCCGATCCAATGGTCAAGCTCTTTTCTCCGGATCTACGATGTAGATCCACTTTGGGACTTTGAAACTTCGGACTTCGACCCTTTTTGCTCTATAACACATCAACTTCATCAAAGTCGCGAAGTCTGAAGTACTTAGGGGTTAATTTTAATGAAATTTTTCCAAGATCTGACGGTTTTGAGGGATCCTCCTTCTCTCGAACAGATCCTACGACCCAAATTTAAACCTCATAGCCCAACACAACGGTTGTTGTGGCTTCTTTCTCTGTTGGTTTTCTAGAAACGCTATACCTCCTGAGCTTCTGAACACAGTCCTAGTGATGCTCTAAGGTTCATATTTTATCTCTCTCGACAACAATTCACTCTGAAACCTTTGTTTCATTAACCACTAGCATGGCCTATTCAGACTCAGTGTCAAAACCATGGCTCTAATACCATTTTGGAACGTCCCCAGCCACCCAATAGGTCCAGTAACTCCACAGAGAAAACATCTTTCTGCGTTGATACCATTTTGTAACATCCCCAACCACCCATCAGGCCAGAAAATGCCACAGAGGAAACATCTTTATGCTTTGATACCATTTAGTAACATCCCCGACCATTAACCTCTGTTGGGGCAACGCTACCTAACAACTATATCCGTTTATTCTCTGTGTTGATACCATATTGTAACATCCCCAGCCACCCAGGTCGGTCATGCTACTTGAAACTATCGATACTCTGATATATATATATATATATATATATATATATATGATGAAATTTTAAATAGACATAACATTATGTTCGTACACATAATTCATGCGGAAGCGACAGTAATACATACATGCAATAAACACAGGCAATTATGATAATATTATAACACATGTACAAGATACACAACGTACAATTAACATGGAATTGGTACTTATCTTTTATGAGAAGACCATGGATTGTGTGCAGACCTTCCATGAACCTCCCAGCCTTAGACCACGCTACTCCAAGTAATCAGCAGTGGACCCCCGAGTTAGGACTAAACTCCACCTAGGGCAAATGAATCCTAGACTAGGCTGAGGCTACGAGAAACTGCACAGTGCAAATGGAAGGATTTGTTGGAGAAATTTATATTTTCAACACACTAGTTCAGTGGGAGTTATTTGACTAGTTCTATTTTAGACTTTCTATTTTTACCATCACTATTATGCATGCATGCATTCCTAAGGAAAGCTAAATGCTTGATTGTTTTTCTTAATTATGGAATGTCTTTCCCTATATATGAGTTTATTCCACGCATTCATTGTATCATATTGATCATGATCTATGTATCAATCATCATCTCATTGGAGTAGTGTGAATATATTTTCTTATTCTTCCATATTGAATCTCACTTCCTTTCTTGATAAGATTTGTTTGTACTTGCTTTAGCTAGATCTCATGTGCAGGTTTGCATGAAACATTGACATGGTATTAGAGATATGTTGCTTGGAACAAGCCAGACAAGCAAAAGAATAAGGAAAATCGAGGTTTCGATGAGCTAAATCTGTGGTCGTACCTTTCAATAGTTATTCCTCCCAAAATATTAGGTTTTTAAGGAAACGACCCTCAAAGAAAGTAAATCGTCCCATTTGGGAAGCGGGTTTTCAACTTTTTGGCAATATTCTTCATCGTTTGCTCAGAAAGTAAGCCGCAATATAGCCACATGAAATTGATACGAATCTGTGGCCATACCTTTCCACAGTGATTGCTCCCAAAAAATATTAAGTTTTTGAGGAAACGAGCCGCAAAAGAAGTAAATCGACCCATTTTGGAAGTGGGTTTTCAAATGTTTGGCAATATTCCTCACCATTTTATCAAAACTTAAGTTGCAATATCATCTCATGAAACTGATACAAATTTTCACTTAAAGTGTCATTTCTGTCGTGATTTCTTAATTTTTCACTTGCAGATTGAGAGTAAATTTTTAGGGGTTCTTAGAAACAGTGGGAGAGATGGATATGACAACTATTATATAGTCAAACTTGGTGGTAATCCTCATGCCATACAATTATTTTGATTAGAATCCCAAGGCGACATTCCAACTCAAAAGAAAAGTACTATATAGTTTGACGATGGTGACAGAAACATAATCTACATCAGAGATTGAGAAGATGAGATGGGTGAACCGTAAGGATGAGGCCACAAGAATACTTCTTGAGTTAATATCCATTAATTTTTGGTTTCATGTTGCCTCATTCAAAACTCCAAACGAGATCTAGAACACCTTGGAAGGACTCTTTGGAGAGCAGGATGAGATGCGAGGTCATATGCTTGAGGTAGAGTTGAATACTTTAGACCCTAAAAGTTTTGATAATATACAAGATTTTTTTACTAAATTTAAATCTTTTCTATTGAGCTTGGGTGAATTTTGTATTGATAAGTCTACACAAGAGAAACAACTTATTCTAACAATCTTGGCCAAGCTAGGACCAGAATACGTTGTATATGTCTCCAATTTCCATTCTGGAAGATGTCTTTTTGGAACAAATTGGAAAATGCCTACATTGGCTCAGTTGATTGAGTCTCTTACAAAAGACCAAACAAAACTCATATAGATGGGCCTCATGAAATATCCCAAAGAACATGCACTCAACATGAATGATGGAAAAAGGTCATTCAAACATAACATGAAGGAGGGATATTCCAAACCCTTTAATGATTCTTCAGGTTCCAAAGACTCTTTAGATTCCAAGAAGAAGAAGAAGGGAAATTAGTGCACTTATTGCAATAAACTGAATCATGAAGAATCCACATGCATGAAGAAACATATCTATCTTATGGCACAGGCACTTCAGCAGAACAACCTTGGAAACTTCATTCCAGAGGGAGTTAAGAAGCGGAAGGAAGAAGATCTTGCTCCTAAGAAAGGTAATCATCATGCTCTGGTTGCAATTAATTCCTCATCTAATTCATGGATTAAATACTCTAGTGCATCCCATCATATGGTAGCGAAAGACGAAGTGTTCTCTTCCTTGAGTCCATGCTTAAGACCCCCTATTCCCATGGGGGATGATACTCTAGTAGCAGTAGCAGGAGAAGGGAGAGTGGAACTCCACAATGGAAGTTTTGAGAATGTTCTCCATGTTCCAAAGTTTTCTATGAATTTTCTCTCAGTTTATCAGATCACTCAGAAAGGTAAAAAGGTTGAACTTACATCAAATTTAGTTTCAGTAATTGGCATGCATGGAAATTCCATCATTGCAATTGGTGAGGTGGATCACAAGTCAAGGTTGTATAAATTCACCAAGTTTTCTGACAATGACTTCTCTATTCTACTTACACATAAGGAGAGTAATTTTCATGCACCTCCAATGCAACATGCATATACTCTTGTTCTTCCATCAGTTTCAGACATCAGAGATGATTCCATACACTCAAATTATGTACATGGAAATAAACAGGTAGTACATCCAGATAAGAAGCCAACATTGAATCTTCAACAGATGCCCAAGAAGGCACATACCACACTTCAGGCAGTAGACAACTTTATAGGGAATCCGTTGGATTTGAGGAGGACTCGATCTCATCATGAGGAGCCTTCTCATGTATTTCCATCTTCAGAACCTACGATGCCCATGCATTGCTATATGGTTCAATCTATTGATCCACATAACTACAATTGGGTTGTGGGAAATCCATTATGGAAAGCAGCCATGCAGAAGGAGTATGACTCACTCCATGCAGAAGGAGTATGACTCACTCCTACAGAACCAGACTTGGAATCTGGTTCCACGTCCACCAGAAAGGAATATTTTCAGGTGTAGATGGGTCCACAGGATCAAGAAGTACAACGCTCGATAGGCTACCAAAGGACTTCATCATATCCATAAAGATTTCTACATCTTCACGAAGACTTTCAATGAGAAGAAGTTTCAGACTTTGCGGGATCGTCTTGTAGTGAAGAACACAGTTGCCTAGCAGCTGTCATTTTATTCTTTTGATACATTATCTTTTGAGGGGGGGTTTTGTTCCCACATGGTTTTCCCTCTTTCCTCACTTTTATTCAGTGTTCATTAGTTGCATTGTACATGAGTACCTAAAATGGCCTAGTAGTCGGGACTCAATTTTATTCCATAGTGATGTTCAGGGGGGGTGTTGGAGAAATTTCTATTTTCAACACACTAGTTCAATGGGAGTTATCTGACTAGTTCTATTTTAGACTTTCTATTTTTACCATCACTATTATGCATGCATGCATTCCTAAGGAAAGCTAACGACTTGATTGTTTTTCTTAATTATGGAATGTCTTGCCCTATATATGAGTGTATTCCACTCATTCATTGTATCATATTGATCATGATCTATGTATCAATCATCAGCTATTAGAGTAGTGTGAATATATTTTCTCATTCTTCCATATTGAATCTCTCTTCCTTTCTTGATAAGCTTAGTTTGTATTTTCTTTAGCTAGATCTCCTATGCATGTTTCCATGAAAAACTGACAGGATTCTCTCCAAGGAGCCTACTTACTCCCACTGCTCATGGACTCTCATTCCCCACATGCATGTCCCACCCTGGGAATATGCACCTTCACAATTCCACAGTCCATCAGTTGCTCCACTTTCCTTCTAGGGCTTCAGCAACAGGTCAGATCAGCAATTCTCAGAGCTCTGTAGTGGCTTTTGGACTCCCTCCAAGAGAAATCACTTCCCCAACAAACTCTCTCACCTAGAGAGAGTTTCTCACAGGATTGACAACCTTCTTCTTCAACCATGGGCCTGACAACCCGCCTCTTCAATCCACAACAAGCCAAAATCGGGTAAGGCAAGGGGACAACTCAACAAATTACAGAGGTTGACAATGGAGGAATTGGATCTATATGTGTTCTTGTTTAGTGTGTGCGTGAACTGCACAAGGGATGGCCACAATCCTTAGGATGAACTCCTGAGGAAAACTAAAAATGTCCATCCTGGTCAGAATGATGAGAGAGAGCCAGAAAAATGGTGAGAATGGTCAGTATGTAGGATCGTGAGAGAGTCGAAATGGTGAGAGAAAACTCCTCGGGAAGATGGATATAATGGTTCGTGAATCCCCCAACAACGGTGGAAATTCCCATATAAATTTGCATGTGTCCTGGGTGGCACTTGGCTCTCTAGGAGAACGTTCCTCTCCACTTGGATTTTGTTCATCTCCCTAAAGGAACTTAGGATAACTGGTTTTATTTTCCAACTTTAGTATTTTTTCAGGAATATATTATAATATTCCATTGGGTTAAGCCCTCAAGATTATCCCCTCTTTCCTAGCCTCTCATCCCCATCCATTTCCCTACCCAGTGGAGCTTAGTCCCCCATAAATATTTCTTTGTGGTTGGTCTATACACAACGATGTATTTTATTAATAATTTTGCATAATTACGTATACAAAATCAGGCCCATTGGCCTTATCATCTAGGCTCTTTGGACTAATAAACACATAAGCCTACCAGTTTATAATTACTTGGATCACTAGCCTACAAACATCATTACAATTCACAAGGAATCGACAGTGGGTTATTACAACATAACCTCCAATAGAAGAGGTTGAAGATCCCCAAGTCTATGGCTCTACATTTATCTTCAAAAAAACATCCCTCATCTGTCACTTCAACAGACTCTAGCCCTCGGCTTATGCGCAAAGAGATAGGGTAACCAAGACTTGGTCTTCAGGTCATGGGTTGTTATTTTGCTCCAAAGGGTTCTTCATTGTTAACTTCTCCATAGAGGTGGACTGCCAACATGCGCTAGAGAAAGGTCCATGGTTCTGGGGTAGATTTGGTCTTTCCATGTAGAGATGGTTCCCTAACTTCAACCCGCTGACTATGACTACTATGACTACATCGGTCTAGGTAAGACTCCCCAATTTACCTTTGTATTTTTATACTCAATATTTTTGACCTACCCTGGGTAATGTGTTGGGTAGGTTTATCAATATTGACATAGATTGTTTAACGAAAGGCTACATCACCTTCGCCCACATTTGCATTGAAATCGACCTCAGTCAAGGGCTTCCAGAAAGGATTATTATAGATTGGACTGAGGATGATATTTACATGCATTTGTTCAATTATGAGAACACTGCCTTCAGGTGTCACTCCTATCATCAAACACAGAACCTTCAGGAAACTTTTCCTTTATCCCCAACCCCATGCTCATCCCCTGGAGCATGGAAAAGGGTTAATGGCTTGCAAGACCCTAAAATTTGCAAAATCTACTCAATCTCTTCATTTGACAACAAGCAACATCAAAAAGAATCCCCAACTCCTCTTCCTTCTACAAAACCATCGCAGTATCCAACAAATGAATAGAAGCCAACCCCAGATCCAAAACACTAGCCTTTGGCATCAACACAACATCTTGAAGCTTCAAAAATTTTGATTTGGATTCCTGCATTTCAGCCTCTGCACACTCCCCTCGAAAAGGATGAATAAAATGACATAATCATGGTCATGGCTCGGTCTCAGGGACTCATAAATGTCCTCATGAATTGGATAATTCACACAGTGATATAAAAGCACCGTTAGCCTCTGAAACTCAAGATCCTGGCATTTCCTCAGACCATCTGGCTTTGGTGGCGAAGGTTGTTGAGCCTATCATTTCCTCTAGTTGGATTGATGTTCATAAGAAAAAAGGAAAAAAGGATCATCTTCGGCCAACACAATGATCCAACCCTTTCTCCTCATCTTGTTATTCCTGTGCACTCCTTGTGGCTCTCTTTTATCATAGGTTAGTCTCTAGTTCTCCCATGTTCTCTTTATGGGGGGTCTTTTGCTATCAACAAGTCTATGTATCACTTTGTACTTTTTTCTTGGTTGAATAAAAGGATTTTCATCTAGTTTATTTACCAAAAAAAAAAAAATTGCTTGGTTGTTGATGACTATTTCCATGGATTGATGCGCTCATAGTGAATCTCTAATATTTCAATTTTGTTTCTCTTGGAACATTTATCTAGTGCATGATTCTTCTTTCCACAATGTTGACAAGGATGGAGATCATAACATTGATCTTCCATGTGAGCAGTGTGATTACAATCTTGGCACTTTGCATGTTGATGTTGAAATTGAACAGGTGAAGTTGAAACTTATTTAAGGAATCCAACACTTTGGTACTTGATGGTTTAGAATAATCAATAATATGAAATATAACTTCCTTTTCATATCCAAGTCCTATTCTATGCTTGTTGTTGTTGATTTCTTCCCAAGTTCTGATGATGGGTTTGGAAATAATATTATGAACCTGTTGCTTTGACATATGTGAAAGTTGATTTATTGCATGTTGTTACATCATTGAAAGGTTTTATTCACTAAACTCAAAAGAAAACTCGTGAAATGTAGGTTCATGAATAGCTTCATCTTCATATGCATCTAGAGTTTTTTGGATAATTTGTTCCTTTACTAATTGTTGATGAAAATCATCACCATTGTCATCATTATCATCATCATAGAGAGGGTTGAACAAAAATAACACTTCACTGATTATTGATTTTTAAGATCCCCAATTTCATCATTTAAGAGTCAGGATTGTTCTTGAAGAAGTCTAACTTTAGCTTTCATCACTTGCAAACAAGTCAGCATTGATTGAAGATTTTCTTTGTGAAGTATGACTATATTGTATTTATCTATGCTTATTAGAGTGTTCAGAAACTCTAATAACTCAAGACTTTGTTCCATTTCAAGAACTGAAAGATTCCTCCTTGTACAAATAGGTCCAAATTAAAATTGATTTGAAAATCAAGAAGGGGTTCTTGAAACTCACTTGCTTGAACTTTTTTCCTTGAATTCACTTTATTTTACTTCATGCTCACTTGAAATCTTGAATTTGCTCACTTGAACATCAATACAAAAAGATGAGGGCATCAGATACTACCGAAAATGCACCCAAAGTGTGATTTTTACAATGCTTTGAGTTTCAACTACTCAACCTTTTCAATGTAGGATCATGAATAGAATGACATAATAAAAATTTATCTATCAAGTTCAATTGAGAATGCACCTGATAAATATAATGCAATTCAAATTAAGTTTTATACTGGCACTTACAAAGGAACTATTTCAAGTATATTTCACAAAACTGATATTTATTTAGAGGTTGAATTGATGTAAACTAGAGTGAATGTTGATGTAGATTTGTCGTGGAAATTTGATGTGTTCGACAACTTGAATTCTTGAATGTTATTAACAACTATTTGATAGCAGGTTCTTTATTGTATGTGCATGAATGGCATTAATTGTGTGCTTGAATTTCCTTAACTTTCCTTGTATTTCTTGTGTGTTGCTTTTAAATGATAAAATTCAAGTAATTATGTCAAAAATAGACACAATATATCACAAAGAAACCATATTAAATGTCCATCACATACTATACAAAGTGTACCTAAGATCCCCTTATTCAATTTTAGGTGGATCTAGGACATGACCACAAATGAAAAAAAAATAGTTTTTATTAATGTTAATACAACAACCTCTTAAAACTTAAGAGAAAATCTCTTGTCTATTATAGTCTTTGTATTCACATCACCCAAGAGAGATTATATTAAAAAGAATGAGGTTTTAAATGAATTTATTATGATATCCTTCTTAAGGCCATAACAGTATGGGAATTTGTGGTCTTCTAAATTTTCAACTTTTGATCGGGACAGAACCTTCAACAAGATAAAGTGTAGTTTCATAAGGCTTCCCATAACTTACAATGTGATCAACCATAGTCCAATTTGATTACATGATTTCCAAAAGAATCCCTAATAAAAAAATGTATTTTCACCTCAATTAAATTACAACTTCTATTTGACTAGAATACCATCGAGGTCAACAATTCATGTTACCACTTCACCTCAAGTGGTGCACATCACAATGCACAATAACAACATTTAATTTACCAATAACTATTTTCTTATCTCCACTCATTTTTCACCAAAATTGCACATGTACCATTACCATTCACATTTCTATGAGATAGGCTTACATATTATTACATAATAGTACTATCCAATTGTTGGATCATGTTGTCATTGATGCAAATGGTTTGATTGATTTATGTCAAGTGATTAAATGATTAATTGATGTCAATGGATTGATTGATAGGATTTATTGATATATGATTTATGAAAAATGTATATGTATTATCCTTGGTGAGAATGATAGATTTCAAGTGGAAACCAATCGATGAAGATGGATCAATATACATACTATCATTGATATGATGCATAGAAGAAGATGGATCAATGAGTTGTCATTGATACGAAGATGGATTCTTTGATATATGATGCATAGTTTGACTCATTATTTTCTTGTCATCGTACAAATGGATGAACTCCAAAGTGGTCTCCTTATGGTGAAATCCCTCACAAGAAGATGATTTGCGGTTGAGTTATGGTTGAGAGAAACCATGCTTATATGTGGAATAAAGAGACGACGATTAGTGATTTTGTTGGTGAAACTATCCTAGATGGATATTTCTTATCATTCCATTTCCGGTGGTATGTGGAATGTCACATAACTCCTCATGGTTTGAGAGTTATGTCCTTATGAATTTGAAGGACCCCCATATGATGGCTTGAAGCCCCATAAGGTCAAAGAAGTCAAAGTGCGTTAAAAGAAGAATTCATTATTTAAATGATAAAGTAAAGTGACAAAGTCAAGGTGGATTATTTAAATGATAAAGAGAAGTGACAAAATCAAGAAGGAATATTTAAATGATAAAGATTGGAGAACTTTCTATTTATGGAAAGTGGTTAACCCTAAAATAAGGAAAATAGGTTAAGTGACCTAGATGATGAAAGTATAAATAAGATAGCAATGGTCTCTTGAAAACATCCTTTTTGGTGGATCAATGGAGATCTTCTTGTGAGATTATTTTTGGAGTGTTGATGGAGAGCTTATTGTAAGAGATTCTTGTGACAACATCTTTGGTGTGGATTTCTTGAGCATGATTGAAGATCTATTCTAAGAAAGAGAGCATGAGGAGGATCTCAGGGACGCATCAAAGTTTCAGAAATATCATATACCTTGACGGAAAAAGTATCAAAGCTTCATAAACCCTAGTTTCTGAGGTGTACGCGGGTTGTAATGGGCCCGGGCGCGTACATACGCGATCTGTATGAGGACATGGCATGTACAGTGGATAAAATCATGGAGATTTGTGTTTGAGCTGATGAATGGAAGTTGAAGACTGAAGCAGGTTCTAGATCTGCATTCTATGGGCTCATATCTGTCACTTAGACACTGGTATGGTTACATTATTGTCTTGATGGATAATATTGCTTGTTGTGTTGTGAATGCTTAGGGAATTCTTGGTATGGTTGATGTGATGTGGTTTATGCTGGTTGATGGAGTGAGTAGTACTCTTGTGGTTCAGTTGTGATATGATTTCTATGGTATAATAGTTTCTTATACATGATTGGGTTAACATTCATATTGATTGGTTGTGGAGCATGAGTAAGCTATTGGAGAGCTTGGATGTGTTGTGACTAGCTGGTGGTCAGTTTGCATAGTGGAAGACAGAAGAATTTTTCTTGTAGGTTGCAGAGGATCTGAGTGTGTGATGAAAAGGATAAACCCTAATAGCTCAAAAGGCACACACAGGTTGTTGTATATATTGGTTGCGTACATACGCAGGTTGTAGTGAGTCAGGGCACGTACACATGCAGGTTGCACTACTGATAGGTCGTGTACCTATTGCAGATTGATATTTGTTGAGGATTGTTTCCTCATCTCAGTTGGTGCTAAGGGTGTAAGTTGAGTCTTGCATTATATATCTAGTGCTCTTGTAGAGTTTTACTCTATTCAGTTGTTGTTGAAAAACCCCAAGGATTGTAGTCCGTAATAAAAAGAAAATTGTACATACATCTTGTGTTCTTTGGGTTCCTTGTGGTGATGAATTATTGATGATCTACGTTGATGATATATGTTGTTGATATATGTTCACATCTAACTGGTTATAAATGACAACAATGAGTAATGATTAAAAGTTGAATGTTAACTAATGAGTTTTGTGTAAGAGGGGATTTTTTGTAAAAAGAGCCCCACACTCATTCACCCCCCCCCTCTAAGTGTGGTAGGTGTGTCCAACAATTGGTATCAGAGCGGGCCTTCACTACAAGCCTTAAAAAGCTTGGAGGAGATCCATAGACACACAAATGGATGATGAAGTTCCAATCCTCGATGAGGAAAACTATTCTACTTGGAGAATAGAGATGAGGTTACATTTGAAGACAATGGGAGCAGTGATTTGGAAGGCAACCATTGGTGGGTTAGTTCCTTTGAAGAACAAGTCAAAGTTTTCAACTCAAAGGGAAGGAAAGAAGAATGATGCATTGGCTCTCAAGACCATTCTTAGTGGACTCTCAAGCCCTATCAAAGAGATCATAGGACAATGCACCTCTGCCAAGGATCTATGGATAAAGCTAGAGGAGGCATATCAAAGCAATAAGGAGAAGGAAGATATTGAAGACCACTACATCAAGATTATCAAAGGTAAACAATCGTTAAAAAATCTTGAATGCATTATTTCTAAATGTGATCTTGAAAACATTTCAAATAAAGACAAAGAATAAAGTGATGATGTTAGCACGAATGAAGATATTGAAGACATTTCAAATGAAGGCAAAGAATCATGTAATAATGTTGGCAAAAAAGAAGATCTTGAAGATACTTCAAATAAAGGTAAATAATCCTCAAAGACCCTTGATTGCAATGATTCAAAATGTGATGATGTTGATTTTTTCTCAAGTGAAGAAGAAGATTTAGAAATAGTTTGTGTAAAGTTTGATGGTAGTTATCACATGGAAAGAATAGAAGAAAATCTATTAGAACTTCAAAAGGAAGTTGAAGAGGGTTTATATAGATATAGCAGTGATGATTTTTATACACACTATAACTATCTTTCGGATAACACTAAGAATTTTATTAGGAGGAATCAAAGGCACATCTTGAAGTTAAAGGAAATGCTCAAAGAACAAGAAGAGAGCAATAAGACTCAATTAGAAGAAAAGGAAGAAGAGATCGCAAGACTAAATAATGGGAAATAAGATATGAATGTAGATGATGATATTAGAAAAAGTTTTGAAACTATTGTCCATCTCAAGACCCAAATTTAAGAAGCCAAAAGGATAGAGGAACTATTGAAGAATCAAATAAAAGAAAAGGAAGAGTCATGTTGTAAGTTAGAAGATGAAATTGTTGATCTTAGAAATAAAGTGGAGAAGTCAAATAAATTCTTGAATAGCTCACTAATCTTGGATGAGATCTTGGAAAGTCAAAGATCACCATACGATAAATCAGGTCTTGGATACAAAAAGGAAGCTACACGTGTTAAGAAAGCACCTCAAAGAAGCATGAGGTAAGTCCATCAAAGAAGGAAGACAATGTTGCAAAACAACCATCTACACAAGGCAAAGAAAATCTCAAAAGAACAAAGAAAGGAAGACATCAAGAAGCTATTCTTTGGACACCAAAGCAAAGGTATGACAGTATTTTCATGGGCATTGTTATCCATGTAATGGATATGGTCACAAAGATTTTGAATGTAGATCTTATGAAATGAGATATAATGAAATATTTTATAACACCATGAGGTGTTGTAGATGTGATCAAGTAGGACACATTATTGTTCATTGTAACACCATTAGATGCTACAGTTGTAGTGGATTTGGCCACAAATACCATGAGTGTTGGAACACAAGAAGACAGTCCATGATGACGAATTCAAATAGCATGGATAGAAAAAGGAATGAAGTAAGAAAGGGAGACATGTTTGAAAATATGGATGCTCAAAGCTCAAGTTCTGAGGAGTAGGGACATCTACAGAAGTGGGTAAAGAAGACATAGTAGCCAGATCAGAATGAAAGACTGAAGGGGAGTTCAAGTGTGTTATCCACAGAGGCATACGCGGGTGACAATGGTATTAGTTGCGTACATATGTGGGTTGACCTTTAATAGGTCACGTACATATGTGCTCTGTTGTGCAGCAGGCCATGTATGTGTGGAAAATCCTTGGGAAAAAGGAAATGCACAGGACTTGTAGCATGATGTGATGGTATAAATCTGTGTTGTAGGGTCTGACATAGTTTGTTGCAGGTTTTGACACTGTTTGTTGCAGGCTTAAATGTTCACCTTTTGGATTATGTAAAATAAAATCTCGGTTGCATGGCACTAACCTATGAGTATGGATTAATGCATTTTTGTTGGTTATAACAGTGGAGTTATGGCACCTTGGTCATGTAATGTATCTTGATTGGAAGCTTACTTGTTGAAAAACCAGATACATTCTCTTGGCTTATGGATGGGATACATATTGGGACATGAAGTTGGTGAGTTGATGAAGTGATCATGTTATACATCATTGATGAGTCATGACTTGATCTATGATTGGTACATTGATAGAGGCACCTACTAGTATTTTGATTGACACGTGTTTTATGAAGGATTTGGCATACAAATATGGGATTCATCATTTTGTGGTATTGATTCATGGTGATGTTTGGTACACTCATATATGGCATATGCTTGATTGGTATTAATTGATTAGAACAACAATTGGTACTTGTTTGATACTTGGTTATGGCACTTGGTTCATGATGGAGACATATCATGAGTGATATGACACTTGTTTGGCATGGTGGTAGATGCACATGGTTGGCATATTGGTAGATGCACATGTTTGTTATGTTGGCAGATGCACATGGTTGGCATATTGGTAGATGCACATGTTGAAATATTGATAGAGGCATGCGGTTGATAAATTCCATGGATGACCTCTTTTGGCACATTGTATGATGTTGATGTACATGGTTATTGTACATGGGTGTTTTTCATTATGGGAACATTTTTGGTACATGATGTACTTGGTTGATATATTGTCCATGATTCTCTATTTTATTGTTGACATATATTTTGTTTCATGATGTATGGTATGGAACAAGTTTGATGCATAAACAGGTCCAAGGATCGTCATAAAGAGAATGGTTGATCTATGATTCGGTTGAAGATAGGGGGAGACATACCCATAGGGGGGATCATTCTTCTTCCCATGATTCTAGGAGGAGATGTTTATCAGCTGCATACCAAGAAAAGATGATGCAGGAGCATAAGCTCACAGCACTAGAGGATCTATGGTTGTTGAAAGTCAAAGGCAAATTTTATTAAAGAGAGTGGGTGCTCTTTAATTTACTTGTTGTATTCAGTTCAAATTTAATAAATTGTCAAAGGATCTCGAATCCTAACAATGTAATAG
>ML785635.1:403651-450040 GCA_009831015.1 Picea engelmannii | reverse complement strand
TTGTACATCCAAGCCCATACAGAGTTTCGTGGCTACAAAAAGGACATCAGGTAAATGTCACTAAACAATGTTTAGTTGAATTTAAAATAGGAGGATATAAAGATGAAATATTATGTGATGTCATTCCCATGGATGTTTTTCATATATTGTTGGGTAGACCATGGAAATATGACATAAATGTAGTTCATGGTGGGAGAAAGAACACGTACACCCTGGAGAAAAATGGTAGGACGCACATGTTGTTGCCGATTAAGGATAAAGAGGTGAAAATAGAGATTAGTAACACTGTACTTCTCATGAGTGGGAAGGAACTTCTTGATGAGGTTAAGAACAAGGAAGGCACACAATTTATTGTGGTTAGGAAGCCCATAATTGTTTTGACCAGTAGGAGGATAGATGATTTACCAGAAGAAATCCAGGAGTTGTTGGGAGAGTTTGTTGATATAGTAGTGGATGAACTACCTTGTTCGTTGCCACCTATCAGGAGTAGAAGTCATCATATCGATCTTATACCTGGAGACAGTTTGTTGAACAAAGCAACATATCGGTTGACACCATAGTAAAATGAAGAAGTAAAGAGGGAGGTCCAGAACTCAATGGACAAAGGATTGATTCGAGAAAGCTTGAGTCCATGCATTGTTCCGACAGTGCTCAGCCCAAAGAAAGATGGTGGCTGGAGAATGTGTATAGACTCAAGGGAAATCAATAAGATTACCATCAAATATAGATTTCCATTGCCAAGGATGGATGACTTGATGGATTGCTTGAGTGGAGAATTTTTTTTTTTAAAGATTGATTTGAATAGTGGATATCATCAAATTCGGATGAGAGAAGGTGATGAATGGAAAACAAAATTCAAGACGAATGAGGGGATATATGATTGTCTTGTCATGCCATTTGGCTTAAAGAATGCGCCCAGTACTTTCATGAGGTTGATGAATGAATTCCTGAAGGATTTCATAGGGAAATTCGTCATTGTATATCTTGACGATATACTAATTTTAAGCAAGACAGAAGCAGAACACTTAAAGAATCTAGTTGCAATAATGAGGAGATTACAGCAGGAGAAATTGCTAATTAATATGAAGAAATCATCATTTATGAGGACATAACTCATTTTTTTGGGTTTTGTTATCTCTGCAAATGAATTAAAAATGGGTCCGGAAAAGATAAAGGTGGTTAAGAATTGGCCATCATCGAAGAGCGTGTTTGAAGTTCGAAGCTTCCATGGTTTGGCTAGCTTCTACAGGAAATCCATCCAAAACTTTAGCGGAATTAGTGCACCGACGATGGATACAGTGAAGAAAAGACATAAATCTTTTCACTGGATGGAGGAAGCAGATAAGAGTTTCAATCTACTAAAGAAGAAGATCACTGAGCAACCAATTTTGGTTTTGTCGGATTTCAGGAAGACATTCCAGGTCAGGTGTGACGCGAGTGGATTTGCAATTGGAGCGGTCTTGAGCCAAGACGACAGGTCGATCGCATATTTCAGTGAAAAACTAAATGAAGCAAAGATTAAGTACTCCACATATGACAAGGAATTATATCCAGTCATACAAGCACTGAAGAAATGGAGACACTATTTGGTTCCCAAGGAGTTTTTTTTGTACAACGAAATTCATGCTTTACAATTCGTGACTTGACAGGAGAAGTTGAACCAAAAACATGCTAAATGGGTTGAATACATGCAGAATTTTACTTTTGTGATTAAGCATATTTATGGAACTGCTAACAAAGTTGTTGACGCATTGAGCAGGAAATGTTTGCTTATGCAGGAATTGAGGGTCAAGACTTTGGGTTTTGATAACCTCAAAGAAATGTACAGGGATGACCTAGATTTTAAAGAGGCATATGAGGCATATGAGAATCCAATTCTCAAGGACAGAAGCCAATCGACTAAATACATGATCCAGGATGGATTATTGTTCAGGGGAAATCAACTATGTATTCTGAAATGCTCCATGAGGGAGAATTTGTTGAAGAAAAAACACAGTGGAGGATTGGCCGAACATTTCGGTCATGACAAGATGTTCTCAAAGTTGAATGGCTCATATTTTTGGCTAGGGATGAGGACAGATGTCAAGAAATTTGTAGACAAGTGCAGAATTTGTCAACACACGAAAGGGAAAAGGTAGAACGCAAGGCTATACCATCCATTACCCATATCTGAAAGGTCATGGGATGCAGTGAGCATGGATTTTGTATTGGGACTGCCAAGGACACAGAGAGGATATGATTCAATCTTTGTGGTAGTCGACAGATTTTCAAAAATGGCACATTTCATACCATGCCAGAAAACCAATGACGCAACTCATATTGCGAACCTATTTTTCAAGGAAGTCGTTAGACTTCACGGATTTCTAAAGAGTATCGTTTCTGATCGAGATACCAAGTTTGTAGGGAATTTCTGGAGGACCTTATGGAAGAATTTGGGGACAAGTTTGTCTTTTAGCTCAGCATATCATCCTTAGATGGATGGACAGAAAGAAGTCGTGAACAGGAGCTTGGGAGATTTGTTAAGAAGCTTAGTGACTAAACAACACAGTCAATGGGATCACATTCTGCCACAAGAAGAATTCGCTTACAATGATTCACTCAATAGAAGCACAGGGAAGATTCCATTCCAGATTGTATATAGAATGCAGCCAAGAGGATTTTCTGAATTGAAATATGTAGAACAAGACGAATTCAGAAGTGCTAGTGTAGAGGACTTTGTAGAAGGAATGAAGGAGATTCACAGCCAAATTAAGGAGTGATTGCAGAGTTCAAATCAAGAATACAAGCGTAGAGAAGATCAACATAGGAGAGAACTTCAATTTGAAGTTGGTGATCTAATTCTTGCACATCTGAGGAAGGAGAGGTTCCCAAGGGGAACGTATAATAAGATGAAAATGAAAAATATTGGACCGTGCAAGGTCATAAGGAAATTTGGGGCAAACACGTATGAGATTGAATTACCCGATGGGGTCGAAATCTCACCGATATTCAATGTTGCAGATTTGTACCCTTACAGAGTGAAAAAGCAGGAACAGAGAAGGAATAGAAAGAAATTCAATGGACAAAACAAATGCCTGTAGTTGTAGAGCCACAGATGGAAAGCATAATTGACAAAAGGGTTAGCAAAAAGACCAGGAGAAAAGAGTATTTTGAATACTTGGTCAAATGGATAGGAAATCTAGTTGAAGATGTCAGTTGGGAATTCATAGGCATGGACAGACTGTGCAAGAGCTCATGAAATTTTTCAAGCGAGGGAGTATGATGCACGAGCATCGTAAGCAGCCAACCAAGCAACATAAAGGCGGGGGAAAGCTGTAAAAGCACCAGCGCACATTTTGAAATGTTTTGAAAAAATAATGAGCGGATATTAATGTAATAGCTAGGGGAAGCGTACTTACATTTCTGTCTAGATATTGTAAACAGATATTGAGTGTTGCTCTCATCTGTAAAATGTAGAGGCATTTAATTATGTTTAATGCAAGTAGGTATATTTTATTTAATAGATTAGACAACTTAGAAGTATAGGAGGGAAAATGGATATAGACACCCTCACCCTTGTATCATTGAAATTTTTTTATGATCATTCAGAATTCATAAGATGTAGAGCTGAAGCAGAGAGTTGTAGAGAAGAACCCATGTATAGGAGCACTTGAGTTAATATATGAATCTTTGACTCAAATTTCATGGTGTTATGATACTTACTGTTTACATTAGTTAAATGGTATGTTTATAGTTGCTTTGTTTCTCTGTTATGCATTTATTTCAATGTTGTATTGTATGTGTGATTTCATGTTGAATGTATGAAGTCTGAGAGAGGAGAAGAATGAGTTTCAATTGTTTCTCTCTCTAAGAATTCATGTAAGGAGTGCATTGAACGTTCGCAAGGTGTGAGTTGACGAGGGTCTGAGTTTTATCTCAGAAAGCTCAGGAGAGATATCATTGTTCTCATACTAGCAGAAGTGCAGGTGTAGCCCAAATCCGTGCAAGGTGTGTGCAGGCTGGTTGAAATTTTAGAACTTATCAACCAAGGGGAAGGTTGAAGGACCACTGTTGCAAAGAGTGCACAGGGTTGAAGACTCAAATAACCAGGGGTTACTTGAAGGTTTTCTTTTAGAAGCTTGAGTTTACAAGTGAAAGCTCAGGAAGGATAACACCTTTTAAGTGATCAAAGGGAAATGGAGGTCAAAATCGTCTCATAGAATTCAATTTCAGGAGGGAGAACACCGATTCATTTGGGAAGAAGTCATCGAGGAGTGAATCTAGTGGTCAAAATTATCCGTGGAGAACTCGTGAAATTGCGAGGACCATAGGATCCAGAGGAGCTATAAGGTGGTTAGGAGTTGGATGAATCCGCCACCCTAACATCAAGAGTCAACGTGATCTGTTGATCATGGTCAGTTTGAGCTGTCAGATCATTTTGGGGATTCAGGATTTGTAAGTTTGGAGTGCAGGCCAAAATCCTTGGTCACTCTAATTCCCGAATCGCAAAAGGGATTGTCAGGTGTGGAATTTTGGTATTTTGAGGTTCGGCATTCTGTAAATTCCGATGACAATGAGTCGGGGCCCTTTGCATTGAAAACCCTGAAGTCGTGAAACGCAGCATGTCTTTGGAGTGGAATTTCAGCATTTCGGCATTTCGGGGTTCAGGAAGTAGAGGAGGCTGTGATTTTTGGAATTGAGAGTTTCAAACTCTCGGTTCACGAAATCCCGAAGAGGGAAAGGAAAAATTCTCGGAAAATTGAGGGACAATAGTCGTTGGGCACCAATCGGGTTTCGAGGTTCTGGGACTCAAGAGGTAGAGTTGCATGGTCAACACAACTACCGAAATCGCGAAAATAGAAACGTCAAAAGGTGGGTCCCAATTATCAGTCAGAGGATACGTGTGGCGGGAGTCAACGGAGTGGTCAAGCTTCGACGAAAATCCCTAAAGGCCATCGATCTCGCATTCCATGGGACGTTGAGCCCATTTCGGCATTCCAGCATTTCAGAATTCGGGGAAGCATAAGAGCAGAGGAACGATTGTTGGTTGTTCGCTCAAGTCCTAAAAAGCCGAAACTAGTGGGTAATAGGTGGCATGTGCTCTTCGCATTGGAGGAGTCAACCTTCGTTGACATTTTGCATTTCGGCGATTGCAAAAGTTGTGAAATTGCGTCGAGAACCTCCAACTCGCGAAGCCCGAAATCTTTTGTGTCTTAAACAAAGGGTTTAATAAACTCTTTGTGTGGTTTGGAAAAGATCCTGCACTGATCTTGGCCCGAGGGCAGGGTGTCTGCACCATTTAACATATCATTTCCAGCCTCCATATTATCAATAGATACTTCTAAAGCATCACCAGTAACTTTCTGAATTTAGGAAATTCTTGATGGTAAGACTCCATTCAAGTCCAACTATGTATCTTTGATTCTTTTTCCCTTTGAATTCACTCATTCAAAGACAATAGTTTCAAATCTTTGTCAAATAATACATTATGGACGGTCATATATTCTTCTTCATAAAATATAGGTTCTTGAGTTGCCAATTATCCATCAGGTTGAACCCTTTTCTCTTCATCTGGAAATTCTATGTCTTTTATGTTTTCATCGAGATCCATTTATGACCCTTCCAAGTTGTCCATTAGCTTCATTTGTGTTGATGATGGTTTCAAGGTCTACAACCAATACTTCCTCAGAATTTTTATCCTCATTTTCTTCTTCTCTGTATATATAAGTTTGTACATATGGCACGCTGAAATCCAGAGAAACCATATGATTCATAAAATTTTGTTGAGGGTCAAACCCCTTAACTATATCTTCCAGTTTTAAATCATATTGGTCGAATTGAGTTGCAAATTCATCAATTCTTGGGGCACTTCTTGATGTAATCTCACCAACTTCCATGGAAACACAATAAAAAAAAAATTCTTTCTTTGAAGAAAAAAATTAGCCCAGAATATGTATTGTCTACAGAATTTTTTCATGAATATCTTATCTGATACATAAAATGGGAGATAATTTGGGGCTTCCCAAGAGAAATAAACTCTTATTATCATGTACTTTTCATTCAATTCAAAGTTTCCTCTTTTATATAAAAATGTCACTTCCTCCAATGACAATATTGAAGTATTATTTCCAAACATGAGCTTTTTGAAAGTATAAATAAAAGAAAAATAAACTTCTAAAAGTGATACATCGCTTTCTACTTCCACAAAGCGAGATACCAAGTATGAACCAGGTTTTATTTTAGAATCGACCTGTTTTGATAAATTCAATCCTTGAAATACATAACAATATACAATAGCGAAGATGAAATAAGAAGACATGTATAGTTTCTTATCTTTATTGAAATTTGATAGCTGAAATGATATCTGAGAAGATATAATTTTAGACCAGTCGAAAATTATTTTTCCTTGAATATAATAATACAAAATGTAAAGAGCCAAATGAGGGACAATAGCAGTTGATTCTTGTCCCAATACCCTAGAAAGTAGCCAAGCCATTTCTTTATAAGGTATCTTAAATAGACTGAATTGAATAACAGATAAATCCTCCAACATTGTTGTTGGGTCTTCGAGACATTTAGGAAATAAGTCCCTACCACAATTTGTATCCTCGATGAAATCTTTGGCTTGGTCAGCCTTGAAGGTTGTTGTCAGTTTCGTTAACCTGAGCATTTGACTGAAAGTTGATGGTGCTAGAGAGATTGGTGACCATCCATTCAATTTAATAATTCTATGATATTTTTCATAGTTGTCTATACACCATATAACTAAATCCATTGCATCAAAGACCTCTAGAGCACACCCTTCCTTGGAGATCCCAGAGACCCAGACATCATTATCGTTCTTTTCTTCAGACGGTAATGAAGAATAGTATATGTAGGTTCTAGACCAATGGTTTTTGGGGTCTTCCCATCAAATGTATTCAATGTATTACCACAAAATATTTATCATCTTCTTGTCATCATTCTTAAGAGTTGGTGAAGGATGCACAGCCTTTCTATAATTATCAAATAATTATTTTTCCTATTAACCATTGGAGCTCTTCTTTAAAAAGAAATATTTGGAAAATTTAATTTGAATTTATGAAATTAGTCTCAAGGAGTATTCCAATAATAATGGTCCTTATGTTTTTAACCATCTGTAATTTCGCATAAGATATGCATTAAATGTTTTTTTTTTTCGTTTCATGTGAAAATGAGTGAGGACTCACAACGGAGAGGAGGAAACGAAAGTATAGAAGAATTTTAATGAAAGAAGTCGGATTTGTGGCTTTGTGAAATATTTTGCAATATGAATAAGTATTGAATGATGGGTGGATGGAAGAAAAATAACCTTTAGAAGTGGTGAAACAAAATATGTTTTTGCGGTTAATATAAGAGGCTAAATATTGAAGTATTGAATAGACATATAAAGTCTTGAGAAAATGGCTAAGTAACAAAAATTGAACAGACAGAGAAATGAAAAGGAAGTTTTTTCAAGATGTAATATGAACTCCGCTTTGGTGGTTGAAATATTTTTGAAAATATTAAGTGTTGTAGCATCTAGAATTTCGAAATAACTCTAAGTACCACAGAGCGAACAGTAGGACTTGTGAATATGAGTTAAAGAAAAAGTTACATACTCGTGATTTCGTCGTTCTGAAAATAGCATTAAAAAGGATAAGTGTTGGTAAAAATTTTAGGTAGCAGAATATGGTGGTGTATTTTGAGGGAGGAGAATATTAAGGTTGGATTCCTAAGCCTGCCACAGATCAAAATTTTTCTAAGTGTGGAAGTATAATATAAGAGAGAGAGAGAGAGAGAGAGAGAGAGAGAGAGAGAGAGAGAGAGAGAGACTTGTGACTTAGACAATTTTAAGGTCAACAACTTGTTCCAATTGTGGGATAGTAACCCCCTGTGGGTTAATAAAGAATCCATAATCTCTACTATTGGGCATGGAATTAGTGTAAAAAGGAAAAAAGAAAACAGAAAAACATGTACAGAAGAAAAAGAAATAAAACTATGTACAAGTCAGAGCATGATTGATTAGGAAAAGAAACTTTTGAGATGTTGGCCATTAAATGGAAACACATTTATTATCCCCTTAATGTCTTTGAGTAAATAAGAGTTATAACCCAAGATCTTTTCAATAGTATATGGGACAATTCATAATGCCTCGAATTTTGTATGTAAAGAAGGATTTTCCTTTGCTTTGTTCTATAGTAGTACCAGTTTCCCCTTTTGAAAATATTTTGTTGATGTTCTCTGATCAAAATATTTCTTGATGATATGTTTTTATCTAACTCATTTTATTTAATGCTTGATCTTGTTCTTCCTCCAATTTCATCAACTAATTGTATCTTATGTGTAAAGGGGAGACTTACTCTACATATTCAATGTTCACAACTTATTTTAACACATTTAGTTCTAGATTGATAGGCATGTGTGCTTCTTTTTCATACACCAGTGTTTATGGGGAGTTTCCAATGTTATACTTTGGTGTTAATCTACTCGCCCATAATGCATCTATTCATTTAAAATGATAATTTCATTGATTAGGATCAACCATTTTCTTGAGGATTTGGATCAAAGTCTTATTTATAGATCCATCCAAACCATTTCCTTGGGGATAATAGTTTGATGATTGTCCCATTATGATACCAAATTATCCACAAAAATTGGTAAACTTTGACCCAATGAATATTGATCCATTATTTGTGATAAATTTTTATGGAGCCCTCAATCTTGCTAGAATATTTTCTTTAAGGAATCTTATGAGTTCATTTGAATCAACCTTTTTTAATGCTACTGCCTCTTTCCATTTTGTAATATAATTTGTAGCTGTGAGAATATATAAATGTCCTTTACATGGTTTTGGATTTATTGGCCCAATTACATCCAATCCACATTGTGTGAATGGTTCTTATATTGATATAGGTTGCAGAGACATTGTTTCCCTCTTCATTCTTCCTAAAACATTTTGACAATAAATGCATTTCCTTATCATTGAGTATGAATCTTTGAAAATAGTTGGCCAATAATATATGGCTCTCATTATTATATGTGCAGTAGTTGTAGGTGTGAAGTGCCCACCACAAATCCCCTCATGAAATTATTCCATCAGTATCTAGGCTTTTGTTGCATCAACACATCTCAACATCATTCCATCAAAATTTCGGCAACCAACACATAATGATTCACTTTCATCTTAAGTGCTCTTCTTTCTTGGGGAGACATGCCATCTAGAAACTAGCGATATTTTAAATAGAAAATGATATATTTATACCATTTGGAAGTTGATGCAGGGGATCTTGTCAAAATTTATATAAATCCATTTAGTGAATCGGAACCTACAATAACATTGCATAACCCCTATACTCTTATTTATTTTAGTGTCTTAATATCAATGTCATAGTCTTGGATTTTTGCCAACCAATTCACCCATTTCCCTTCTCTCAATTGTTGATTGAGAAACATTTTTACTGGAGAAATAGGATTATATGCTATGACATGGGATGAAAAAATATAAGTTCTAAAATGAGCCACTGCCTTAACTAGGGAAAGAGATTGCTTCTCTAACTTTGAATATTTCAATTCATAATCATGAAGATTTTTTCTCATGAAACTTGTTGGTAGTTCTTCGCCTTTAATATTTCTCTGTGTAAGAATAAAAAAATAGTCTCCTCTTAAGAAAAAGAATATATGATGAAATATTTATTAAAATCTAGGTTTATCAATACAAATGTAGTGGTGATAGCATGTTTGATATTTGTGAATTCTCTTTGAATGTCTTTGGTCCATTCAAATCTTTGATCATTTTTCAGCAATGCATTTATTGGTTTAACAATTGTTGCATAATTTGAGACAAATATTATTACAAAATTTATTTTTCCAAAAAATGATTGCAGTCCCTTTTTTGAATTTGAAGGATTTAGATCATTGATATTCTTGATTCTATTAGGATCAATATATATTCCTTCTTTGTTGAAAATATGTCCCAAAATATTTCCTTTTGAAATTGAGAATAAGCATTTATTTGGATTAAGAGATATTCCATATAATATGCATCTTTGAAAAACTTCTCTTAGATGATGAATATGATTTTTTTTTTATCTTAGAATGAATGGTAAGATCATCTTGGTAATATGCCATAAATATCTCGATCAAATCCTTGAAGGCATGGTCCATAGCTCTCTGAAAATTTTCTCCTGCATTTTCAAGCCAAAGGGCAACACGGACATAAGAATATGTCTCCCAAGATGTTATGAATTTTTTTTTTGATATGTCCTCTTCTGCAACCAGCACCTGATTGTATCCCAAAAAACCATCTAACATTGATATCAAAGTTGAACCAACGACTTGTTGGAGTAACCTTTCCATGTTAGGAAGGGGATAATTATCATTAATGCTCACCTTGTTCAAATCTCAAAAATCAACACACCAACCTATTTCACCACTCTTCTTTCTTACGATGATAGGGTTTGAAAACAATTATGAATGCCTGATTGGGAATATTTTTCCATCTTTCCTCAATTTCTCCAATTCAATTTTCATTTGGGGTTTTAATTTTGGATTTATTATTCTCAAATTTTGTTTGAATTTATTTGTCCCTTATTTCAATGGTATAATATGATCGAATATAGATTTATCATATGCCTTCAAATCATCATAAGTCCACGCGAAAAAATCAAAGAAATCTTTGAACAAAGAGGTATATTGATTAATTTTATTTTGTGTGTAGCTAGTCCCAAGGTTTATATATTTTGGAGATTCTTTAGTCCCGATATTTGTCTCTTGAGTTTCTTGCACCTTTCTGGTAGATACTTCTTCCTTCAAATTTGGAATCCTCACTTGACCTTCTCTTGTTAATATAGGCTCAAAATTGATACATTTTTTAAGAATTGGTGCAAGATCATTGAGAATCTCATATGTTTCAGCAAGAAAATCGGCCAACTCTTAATCATTTTTCAACACTTGCAAATGATATCGATTATCATGTACTGATGGCCTGGAAATTCTTTTCACTTGAAAGGTATTCTGATTATGAAAATCATTAGGATCAAACAAAGATGCAGCAACTTCCAGCGAGTCTTCTTTTTTATTTCTTTCCCTGGGAATAAATGATATGTTAAATGAGTTGAAGGAATACATCAATTCATCTACTATTTTGGCATAGAGTATTAATTGTTCCATTTTCATCTTGTATTTTTTCCTGATTTGATTTATAACAAGTTTAGAGTCGCCAATTATGATCAAGTGTTCAATATTCATTTGGATTGCAAGATTCATTCCTGATATTAATGCCTCATATTCAACTTCATTTTTCGTACAAATTCAATCCTGATAGTGTGAGGATATATAATTGAATTGGGGATTTTGAGCACAATTCCTACTACGCTCCCTGAGATGGAATAGGCACCATCAAAAGGCATCCTCCAAAATCCTTCAAAAGAATATTTTACTTCTTTTTTCAAAATATATGTTTTCTCTTGATCAAGGACAACATAATTTCCTATATCGGCATCAATACAATCTTTCATTAATTCATTGTCCTTTTTCTTGAAGGAAAATGGTTTTCTTGGTTCGCGAGGAACTCTAATCATTGTTCCATCTTTATTTGGAAACATCATGCAACACCCATTATTCATGATATACCCTCCTATCAATGAATACCAACCTCTCCCAAGAACTACTCAATAAGATAGAGGAAGATCAACCACTATAATTGTAAACATAGTTGTGATATGTGGGGCATCAGTTATCCAAGAACAAAAATATTTTATTTCTCCATACACTGGGACTTTTCTTGAATCAATGGCATAGATACTCTCCCTGGTTTCATAATACTTGGTACAACTCATCCCAAGTGCTTCCATTACTGCTAATGGAATGATATTAATTGTCGCTCTAATATAAATTAAGCAATTATGAAGTACCACATCATGATTTTCTATTGTAATATAAAAAGGTGGGACTTTACCTTTTGGTTTTACTCTTGATTTATGATGATGTTTCTTTGGATTTGATGCAACAACTTCAATTCTATTACTTGGATCATCTAAAAATTTAAGAATTTTTTCCCTCTATTGCGGGATTTTGATAACTTCCATGAATGGAAAAGTGATTCTTAATTTCGTCAAATCATCAATCACATTATATGTCATTTGTGGAGGATTCTTTGCTTGATTTACAATTGGTTGTTTCTTAATTACTTATCCTCCATTCTGTCTTATCTTTTCCTTTTCTTTCTCTACATTTTCTTGTGTTTTAAATTTATTTGTTTGTGCTCTTGTTTGCAAAACAATGTCCCATGAGATATCAATTTATCTGTGCTCATCAAATATATACATGGATGAGTCACTTTCATCTGTTTGTACAGATTCAAGAATTTCTTCTTGAACAAAGTCATCCTCTTGATTTTCAATTATCTCATCTTCAAAAATTTCTTCTAATATTACAACATTTGGATTTGGCACCCTAGGTGCCCTCTATCCGAATTCTTCATGTGTACCATCATTTCGTATTCTTTGTCCTTGAACAAAATTTCACCTCTATTTTTGAATAGGCATTGTTTGATTAGGAGCAAAAATTTCATTTAATCTTAATATTGTTAATTTGTTTTGCATATGTCTAATAGTTTGGTTCATTTGTGTTATCTCCATCCTTTGTCTAGTCTCTTTCGTCATTGTTGGATCATTTGTCATGATAAGAATTACTCCTTTGAGTATCCCTCCATTGATTCCTTGGTCTCCAATATTTTATTCTCTTTGATATTCAACTTTTCTTGAAGTTGATGCTCCTTGATTTTCAATATTAACGGTATCCATTTATCTTTGAACTTTTCCTAGAATGATATCTAGATTTGCATATGTCTCCAACATAATTTCTTCCATTTATATCACTTTATTCATTGCATTATTTAGATCAACAATTTTTTCAACCCTGGTAGAAAAATTCATGTTTGAAGGCATTCCATTTTTGTAACACCCAAGTATGACTAGAGTATTTGGCCTCTCATTTTCTTGGATCTTTATAAGAGTTCTTAAAAATCAATAATTGAAGTCTCGAATCCTTTCACCTTTTTTTAAACGGATTTGGGTGAATTGTGTGAGTAGACTATGATATGTTATTAGAAGAGCATATATGGTCAAAAACATACCTTCTAAATCATCAAAGGTGAGATTGAATTTATTGAAAGGGACATATGCGATTCCTAGGCTTGGCTTGTTAGTGTTTGAAGAAATAATCAAACCATTGTTGGATTACTGAGAAGGGGGTGAATCAATAATAGGGTAATTTAATCCTTTTAACCACAGTATGTAGGTGTTATTTATCTGTATGATCAATATACCATTATAATTTAACAAGTGCATAATTTGACTTCTTTGACCTTCTAGATAACTCTTGAGGGTTCTCCAAGTTCACAACGCTATAACTCTCTAACCGTGAGGATTTATGTGACATTCCACATATCACCATAAATGACATGATATGTACTATCCATCTAGAATAGTCTTACCTGCAAATTCATTGGTCTTCATATTGTTATACATCAAACAATGTTGAGTCCCTTAACCATATTGTTGGGGATACTGAATCAAGGGTTGAAATCAATGAAAACCAGCCCAATGAATCAACAAACATTACATCATCATGTTCCACCAAATGAATCTCGCATAAGCTTATAAATTTTTCCATATGTTTCTTTGGATCAGTTGATCCATCTCCTGGAAATGTTGGCAAGGGATATTGGGAAACTTATTTTGTTCAGCGTAAAGATTTGAAGGGATGTTTATAACCCTTATATGTGGAATTATTTTTCTTCTCCTTACTTCATGATTTTTAGTAGGGTTTTCATTTTATTCTTCTCTATCGTCCATGATCAAATATTTTTCTTTTTTGATGGTGGAAATTTCTCCAATTTCTTGAAGTTGTTTACTTTTACCCCTTGTTATTAGTCCTTTGTACAATTCCATATTCAATTTCTCTCATGTCTTCTCTTCCTTCTTGCAATTTATATTTCCTCCTCAGGAGAAAGAGTCTCCCAAGATCTTTTGAGCTCTTCGCGATTTTGGGCTATCGTCAACACTAAATCATATAATTGATGAAAAATAATTGTATGATTGCCTAATCCAACTTGAAAATTGGGTTGGTTAGGTTGAGGCTAAGTCATAAATAATTCTCATTTGAAACCATCTTTTTTTCTTGTCCTTTGTCTAGTCGCCAAAAATTTTGATGTTGGAATCGGTTAATATCGAAACAACAACCTCATAAGGATTCAAAACCCTCCTTTTTTATAGAGGTTTTACTCCTCTTTGAAAATCCTCAGATGAGAGTTCTGATTCAAATGATCTAGATAAAGAGTTAGTATAGTCAGATGCATATGCATAGCCAGAGCAAAGGCCCAAGTGGGGCAAGACTACTATTCAGGGTGCAGGGGATCTTGTTGGGGATCCAGTTGATACTAGGATGACTCGATATGATTTCAAGGAGCCTCCTCTTGCACTCACTTCCACTGAATCGATGCCACCCAAGAGTATTTTCTTGGTTCAATCTTCAGATTCACAATCTTATGGTGATGTTGTTGTAAATCCCTTTTGGGAATACGCCATGCAGAAGGATTACAATTTCCTCCTCGAGAACCAAACTTGGGATATGGTTCCCCTTCCTTTAGGACGGAAAATTTTTAGGTGAAGATGGGTCTACAAGACCAAGAGCATAGTGGATGGGCAGGTTAGAAGATACAAATCTAGGCTAGTTGTCAAAGGCTTCCAATAGTTGTCAAAGGATTTCAACTATTAACTGGAAGGAGGCTCTAACCCTCTATATTTTTAGGCTACAACCTGAGGGAAGCTCCAAATCCCCAATTCTCTGGATACAAATAGAATGAGGCTACAACCCCTTATGTTCTCCGACTACAACCATAAGGTGGATACAACAACGTATCTTTTCCATGTCATGTCACCATGAAATATATGTGTCAAATGATTAAACCAATTCCACTATGAGATAATGTCACGTACCCACTATGACATAATAGATTTTTAGCCTTTTTCTCAAGGGACAGAATCCCCGAAATCCTACGGGGGCCTAGCGCAGGCTAGATCTTCCCTTGTCCACCTCCATGAGATCGTTGGTTATGACCACAGGCCAAACAAACTAGGCGCCTTTTCACATTTCGGGACTCAGCGATACAGGCACGTCAAGTGTTTCGACTCTACAAACCCTGAAACCGGAAATCTCTCCTTCAAAGAGATCGACGGCTGCGAGTCTCCCCCTACTCTGACAGTCCTGGTCGTATTGGTATTTCGGTAACTGGGAGTTCATAAAGCAAGAGAGTCGATTCTTTCGACTCTTCAAACCCCGAAATCCTAAATGGGCTAAGGTACTCAGCTCCACCATTGTCTCGATGTCATGTGAAATCAGACTAGGATGCAAGTATCAACGCCTATCTCTTTTGGGTTTCGTGACTTCAAAATTCGCGTTGCAAGTGTTCCTTACCTTTTGGAATGCCGAACCCCGAAACACGATATAGGTCAATAGGGTGTTGACTCCTTCCCTGTGACGAGAATACGCCACCTGTCACCTCCACGTGACCCTTTTTCTTGGATGTACCACTTGTCATCCACGTGGCTCCTACATCTGGGACATGCCACTTGTCCGCTCAAGCCGTCAGCTTTCGGAACTCAAGAGAACAGAAAAATTTCGTCCCCTTCTCTCTACAAAACCCAAATTCTGATACACGAGTTCTTGTATGAGATCCAATGATCCCTGGTGGTTTGGATCCAACAATCTAGATTCTTTCAGAGTTTTCCCCGAACTCGGGTTGCTCACCACAGGTCTCCTCCGATGGACAGTCTAGACCCTTTTAGGACTCCTCCTTTCTACCACACAGCGTATCGGGGTTTTGGGCACCGATATTTTGCGACTTGCAAAAACGAGGGATCTTTCCCTTGGGTTTCACGGGTGCTGAAATGCCAACCGACATCCACGTGTCCTCTACAAATGGACAATCCAGGTAACTCCCCTGGATCTTGGGATCTACGGTCCCGATTCCTTCGCTATTTGCAAAGGCCAAAAAGGGGTCGAGGCATTAACACCTACGTTCCTTCCTCCAATCTAGCAGTCGTGACAGACCTCAGATCCTCCGAAAGGATCTCATCCGTTCATATAGAAAATGAAAGGGTACTCTCTTTCAGTATTTGAAACTTGTTATCCTTCCTGAACTTCGTCAACTATGAAGGACTTGAGATCATTGTGCTCTTTCTCCTGGACTTGACTCTTAGAAGAGTCTTCAGCACAACTATTTCACTCATTCATCAAGGGGTTTTGGGGTTCTATTTGATCACAGAGAGCCTGTGCATAATCGGCACTACCTCTAATGAACTTAATGAACTCCATCCTCCAAGGGACTCAGGACGACTAGGCGAGTAAACCATCGTACATTCAACTACACCTAAGATCGACGAGCTCACAGTTCGTGGCTCTAGCTTAAGACACTACAGAACGCTAGAATTTATGGGAACAAATCATGTCTGAACCCTATAATTCCTTTCTTGCCTAATTATATGACTCAGTAGAAAATAGAAGGGATACAGTATATCCATTAAGCATTCATTCACATTCCTGAAAGCAAGCACATCATACCAATTCATACATCGTTACAACTAAATTACACAGGGTTAGAATTCACTTATCTATTACAGGTTGCCGCCAACCAACTGACTATGGGTGTTAGTCCTTCCACCCGACCATAGGCTCAGATGCATTCAATATTATCACTCTAGCCACCCCTATTCCAAGCCATGATATCACCAAGGAACTCTCACTCTTCTCGAGGGTTCTCTCTCTATTTTCAGTTTCTGTTCCGGTCCTGTTTTCTGCAACTTAGATATTTCTTTCTTGCTTGTGGCCTCGGCAAGGTTTCTTAGATGCCCTTCTGAAAGACCAAAATTTTGTGCGAAAACATATAACTGTTGTTCAAAATTCAAAAGGAAAATTTCATATTCTAGCACAATACTTAGTTGTGCAGTTTGTGGATCTGTATCCACATGGTAGTTTTGTTATCCATGCTCATCGCTTTCCTTGATGTACCCATTGGGTGCATGATTCCAATTTAATAGTTCACAAGAGCTATCATGGTTTCATCTTCCTTTCCAAGGTTTTTCCACACAGGAAACTACCCACTGTGTGCATGATCCCAATAGTTTACAAGAATTATTAAGGTCTCCTCTTCCCTGTGGTCACTCACCCTCTAGGCCCAGACTTAGCCATCCCCTTCACTGTTATACAATCCCTTGGGCGATCCATATTTCCCTATCAATGTTTTCTCATACAGGAATATTTTAGAGACTCTATCGAGTCTTACAGTCGAGGCATCCCTCATACATGCTCTGTTGAGGCATCCCTCCGGCTTGTGTTACCTCAACATAATTTATTTCAAATGATCATGACTCATCACAGGGTTTTCACATCTCAATAGTAGCCATGTTCATCATCTTCAGCTTTGATAGCCTTCATATGTTCCTTCTGGACATATCTTTTCTCCTCACCAGGATCACGAGTATATAAAATTCATGAGACATTATCATAACTTTTAACCTTCAGAATGTTATTGCAAATCTGTCACCCATAGATTTTCCATTCTCACGATTTGTTTTCATATTTTTTCTGCACAAGAACCAGATTCATAATTATGGGACTTTCCTCCCCCTGATGGTTTGGCTGAGTAGGCAATCGGTCTTCCTTATGGACTTACAACACTGCCATATCCAAGACTCTTTGCTTCCTGCAATTCATTCTTTCCACAGACAAAYAAACTGTTAGTCTCATCTCAAAATAACAAATTTTTCAAAACGTAATTCAATATTTTAAAAGGGTTTTAACAATTGTGTCAAATATCCATGTCCATATTCATACCCAATGCATTMTTGCATTGTTTTTCAAGTTCGTCACACTTAATGACAGGTTCTTGGCCATGGGGCATTGGAATTTAACCAACCTTTTCCTCATATGGTTTATTTKTTTTCTTTCAGTCTTACAGTAGGACCATACTGCCAGCTATAGGCCGATCATGATCCCAAATCAATACACATGAACTCAAAATTTTCACATGAATACCTTTACRCATTTCTTGATTGTCAATGCATTCATGACATATCAATTCATGAATTCTTCCAAGGGTTACAAACAATGTTTACTACCAGAGGTTCATACCTCCATTATTCAGGTTCTCCTTCTCRAATCATACCTTACTTGGGTATCCAAGGCATACAACTTCCTTTCAAGTTTATGCATAACACTAAGACAATAAAATATTTCAGAAGGGGTTCTTACCAAATCCCTTCATACCTTGTGCCACACAGGCGTGAATATATTTATACCGGTTCTTGGCTGCTAGCACCCTCTTTCTTATTTTTACCTCATCACCAGTGCTTTATTGGGCCTTTTATAGCCCTGTCAACAATCTTTCACTTGTAGCCTTCTCCTGGTCATTCTCTGTTTGAGGTTTCCCATCATTGGCAATTGTCTTCCTCAATAGCTCCAATTTATTTCTATACACAGCATGCATCATCATAGACACAATTACATTAGTCATAATATTAAACCTAATGCATGTATCATAACATTAAAATTCATAAACATACTTAAATGTTTCCATAAGTGCAACACAACAGTTCTCAATCATTTTCACAGTATTACAACCATCATTACTATGGTGTCAAAACATTTTCTTTCATCAATGTACTAGCTTTCTCATCCCATAGAAAACATAATGCCCAGCAAGGAAAGAATTGAGCGCTCACCTCTTCTTAAAATTCTTTCTACATCGCCTGGGAATTTTTAACCCAGTCGAGTTATCTCTAAGGTCTCACTACCTTTTCTTACTCATAGCTTCAACCAAGCCTTATCAGTTAAATGTACTCATTTATTCATTTAATCATACTCAGGGGGTTTACTTGCCTCTTACCAACTATACCAGTTTCCACAACTGCTCTTTTTCTAAGAATCCTTGGTTAGGCCTCACCCTAACCCTTTTTGGGATACTGCAACATGCCTTAATAGCAACTCTTTCCTCATAATGAATCATGAACATGTGCATCCTACACACTCCCATTCAGTTATCATAATGGTCAATATTAAGTTGTTAGTCTTCTATTAATTACATGATTCTTTCAAAATGTAATCTAGGATTATTATATATGGATAGGCCTTGCAGCCCATTGTCCAACCTTCAACAATTATTAGGGTTGTGACTCTGTTCTTATGACAAAGTCCTTACACAGTTCCTCCACCGGGAACTCCTTCGGCATGCAACTTCCTTGTTGCATATCCATCACTATTTATGATGGCCTCAACCTTGAGTTAGCTTTATCTTTTTACTAAATATTCCCCTTAAGGAATATAAGCATGCATCTTTACTATTAAGATCAGTCAATTCAGATTCATTCACAATCCTTCTCATGTGATTCTCAAAGGTGTAATCATTTTTCTCTTGTTATGACAAGAGAGTATCTTTTCTCATTTACCCTTTCATCTAATTATATTAGCACTTCCTAAGGAAATGGAATACATTCCCCTCAGGCTATTATTTGGAACAAAACTTTCATGACTCCCCAGAATGGATTCAACTATACCTCCATAGTATTCCTTCAATCTTGGCAAAAGCAATACTTGCTTTATATTTCGCTCATCAAGAAAAACCATATCGTGCATGTAACTATACTCTTACATCATATGTGTTCATTACTTTGCACGTTTAGTATCATTCATACCTTACTGGTATTAATATTAGGCTTCCTATTATGAAGCTTCACACTGCATTCAACTCATGTGTATTCATCATACTATCTCATGCCTTCTCCTCGTGCAACCAGCGACGGTGACCACGATCCGAACTAAGAGGTACTTCACGTTTCATGATTTTGGGATTCATGTTGCAAGGAACTCTAGTTCTTCGATCCCCAAAATTTGAAAACCTGAAAGACCGAAGCTAAGGTCTTCTCGGCTCTTTTATTCACATGACCCTTCACTCGGAACCTGGGGTCAACTCCCAGACACGCGTCAGGATCCCGTGTTTTGGCGAATCCGCAAACAACGCTCCACCGTTTCCCAAACTTCTAATCCATGCGGGTCCAACAACCTAGATTCCACAGTACATATCTCTCTGCCAATCAACAGTCTTGATCAAATACCGGATTTCCACCTTTCAGGACTCTGGCCGAGTCTTTACCCCTTAACTCTCGATTTCGAATCCCCGAAAAGTGTATGCGTCAGATCAACGATCCATCACCTGTCTCGATCCAACGGCTCAGGTTGGATGTTGGGATTTTGTGACATGTGATTTCTCAAAACTTTGCCCGTTGACTTCTAAACCTATGACTCCCAAATATCTGATTACACTGGATCTACGGTTTAGGTCATCCGCTAACCAATGGCCTTGAATGAATTGGTGATTTACCTGGCGCGACTTTGGAAAGTCTATGCTTCTATTTTTCTGATAAACGAAACCTCAAATATCCCGTCGTTGATTCTAATATAACAGATACTATTCCTCCTGAGCTTGTAAGTGATGAGAGGTTATCAGCCTTATCTTCTCCGCTGATCAACTAGATCTAATGGTTCACGAAATTTTGGTATTCCTCCCTCCGATAATTCCACTGTCCATTCAGACTCTCGATACTCAAAATGTTGAAATTTTCAGATCAGATCAACGGTCGCCAACAACTCTCCAACCAATGGTTATGATTATGCCGCGATTTCATGTTTCGCAACTTCGAGACCTCTGTTATGAAGAGCCTTGAATCCTTCAATCCCCAAAATTGCAAAATTTTGTTCTGGACGATCAATGGTCCATATTGCTCCTTAATCAACGACTATGATCTTTTCGCGAATTTCTCACTGCTTCTTCCAAGCCCATTGGTTTTGTGAAATTATGGTATCTCCTCGCAACTAACTACTGCGCTACTTCTCTGAGATCGAACAACTCGAAGCATTTTGGTTCTTTATGAATGGATCTTGACTCTCGATCTTATCCAATATTCAAAACTCTTTTCTGAAGGATTTCTCCCGCTCAATCCTCCATACTTGTTCTCTTTTTTTTTTTTTCAAACATCAGTTTTCTGTGCTTCGGATTTGAATGCTTCAACTCTTCGAAACTTAGAAACTTTTTCTAAGGGTTTCCCCTTCAAGTCTTAAAACCAAAATTCCCCTTGGTATACTTCGCGCTCAACCTCCGGAGTTTTTAAACTTTAACACAAGCTTGAGTCTATATGCATATTTGGCATACCAAATTTCTCTGCTATCTCTTCTGAGCTTTTAGGTTACTTACAGGACTAATCTCATCATCATAACTCATACGGATGTTACCCTTTCTTTATGGGAACAACCAACAAGGGTCACTCTTGGGAATTAGCAATAGTCCCAAAGGACTCCTCTTAATCTTGCTCAACCATATTATCCTTGTTGTCGATCCTAACCATTATAGGTCAGGTAATCTGACCCTACCTATTTTCATCAATCCTCTCAACTGTGATGAGTTATATGCTCAGGGTTCAGTCTTTTAATAATGTAGTAATTACAACTTTCTAAGGATCCTACCATTCCTTACCAAATTTCTAAAATCATGAAGGAGTTCTTCATTTGGATCTTAATTCTTACCCAACCAGCCATCTCAATCGCAAGAGACTCTACCTGCTTTAGTAGGTAGCCACCTTCACACTTGTAATAGAACAACTTAGTTCATGTCCCTTTTATGGCTTGTGCCGCTCCATAAAACAATTTATTCCACCTCTGTTATTCACACTCAAGTCTTATCAATAATATTGATCAGTGCATCCTTACTCCTATAAGAGTAGTTACCATTTTAACAGAGGGGTTAAAGAAATTCCCAAATTATAGTTTCATTCTATGGTCCTTCTTCTTAAAGAGAAAATGCAGATAACAATATCTCCTTACGCGGCTCGTACATGAGCCCAAGAAGGCCAAGTGTTGTAACCATGCTCTGATACCAATTTGTCACATACCCACTATGGCATAATAGATTTTTCACCTTTTTCTCGAGGGACAGAATCCCAGAAATCCTACAAGGGCCTAGCACAGGCTAGATCTTCCCTTGTCCACCTCCATGTGATCGTTGGTTACGACCACATGCCAAAAAAACTAGGTTCCTTTTCACATTTCGCAACTCAGCGATACAGGAATATCAATTATTTTGACTCTTCAAACCCCAAAACCTGAAATCTCTCCTTCGAGGAGATCGACGGCTACGAGTCTCCCCCTATTTTGACGGTCCTGGCCGTATCAAGATTTAGGTAATCGAGAGTTCGTAAAGCAATAGATTCGATTCTTTCGACTCTTCAAACCCCGAAATATGAAATGGGCTAAGGTACTCAGATCTACCCTTGTCTCGGTGTCATGTGACCTCCAGCTAGGACACAAGTCTCAGCGCCTATCTCTTTCGGGTTTTGCGACTTCGCAATTCCCGTTGCAAGTGTTCCTTACCTTTTGGAATGTCAAACCATAAAACATGATATAGGTAAACAGGGTGTTGACTCCTTCCCTGTGATGAGAACACGCCACCTGTCACCTCCACGTGACCCTTTTTCTTGGATGTACCACTTGTAATCCACGTGCCCCTACATCTGGGATATGCCACGTGTCCGCCCGAGCCATCGACTTTCGGGACTCAAGAGAACAACAAACTATCATTGCCTTCTCTCTACAAACCCTGAATTCTAATACACGGGTTCTTGTATGAGATCCAACGATCCCCGGTGGTTTGGATCCAATGGTCCAGATTCTTTCGAAGTTTTCCCTGAACTTGGGCCGCTCACCACGCGTCTCCTCTGATGGACAATCTAGACCCTTTCAAGACTCCTCCTTTCTACCACAGAGTGCATCAAGGTTTCGAGCACCGGGATTTTGCGACTTGCGAAAACGAGGGATCTTGCCCTTGGGTTTCCCAGGTGCCGAAATGCCGACCATCAGCCATGTTTCCTCTACAAATGGATGGTCTAGGTAACTCCCCTGGATCTTGGGATCTACAGTCTTGATTCCTTCACTATTTGCAAAGACCAAAAAGGGGTCGAGGCATTAATGCCTACATTCCTTCCTCCAATCTAGCGGTCATGACAGACCTTATATCCTCCGAAAGGGTCTCGTCTGTTCATTTAGAAAATGAAAGGGTACTCTCTTTCGGTATTTGAAACTTGTTATCCTTCCTGAACTTCTTCAACTATGAAGGACTTGAGAGCATTGCACTCTTTCTCCTGGACTTGACTCTTAGAAGAGTCTTCAGCACAACTATTGTGCTCCTTCATCAAGGGGTCTTGGGGTTATATTTGATTGTAGAGAGCCTATGCATAATCGGCACTACCTCTCATGAACTTAACGAACTCCATCCTCCAAGGGACTCGGGACAACTAGGCAAGTAAACCATCGTACATGCAACTACACCTAAGATCGACGAGCTCACAGTTCGTGGCTCTAGCTTAAGACACTACAGAACTCCAGAATTTATGGGAACAAGTCATGTCTGAACCCTATAATTCCTTTTTTGCCTAATTATACAACTTAGCAGAAAATAGAAGGGATACAATATATCCATTAAGCATTCATTCACATTCCTGAAAGCAAGCACAACATATGAATTCATACACCAGTACAACTAAATTACACAGGGTCAGAATTCACTTATCTATTAAAGGTTGCCGCCAACCAACTAACTATGGGTGTTCATCCTTCCACCCAACCATAGGCTTAGAGGCATTCAATATTAGCACTCTGGCCACCCCCGTGCCAAGCCATGATATCACCAAGGAACTCTCACTCTTCTCAAGGGTTCTCTCTTTGTTTTTAGTTTCTGTTCAGGTCTTGTTTTCTGCAACTCAGATCTTTCTTTCTCGTTTGTGGCCTCAGCGAGGTTTCTCATATGCCCTTCGGCATCAAGCTCACGGCCTTCTATTTTTTATTCGCTAGAGATCTTCGTGCCTCTCCCTTGTGAGCTCTCATTCCCGTCTAGTGTCTGATGTCTGGTGTCTCTCCCCTCTTGTTGCCTCCGTGTGTATAATTGTCACCTTCCTTCTGTCAGAAGGAAGCTCGGGTCCGCCTGGTCTGTTAGACCCTGTGGTACTTTAGGATGAATTCCTGCAGCTATACCATGCTCCCATTCATGGGGGTGGTTGGTAGTTCAACCACCGGTCCTTTCCTCATTAACTGGTTTTTCTCCCCCAGTGATATCATGGCAAGTACTTTCAAGGCTTCACCCCCACAGTCAGTTATTGGCAACTCAAACAATAATACATTTACATTGTCCTCATGCATTAGCATGGTAATTCCTATTTTATGATTAATTACAAATTGGGGGAAACAAGGTGTTATAGATAAATCATTGTAAACCTGTAACAATCTGAGCTAAAAACATGTAATCAACCTATACCAAAATCCTATAATCAATGTTGTACCATAAGTAAGCATGTACCAACAAATACCAATAGGTATGCGACCTATATATACTGCATCTCATGTTTGTACATGCCATGTCTATACTGCAGGTTGTGTATGTACACAACCTATCTATACTACATCCTACATACACCTTCAAAAATCTAGGGTTTTCACCTTTTCTAAAACTTCAAACACTTTTCTACCTATGTCACATCAACCTGCAACTTGTCATTGTCTATGCATACATCATATTATATATCCATTAACCAAGTGAATCTATGTCTCTCTAGTCATGTGCCATACATGTGTGTATTATAATTAACAAGTGTAATGACCCTCACATGGACTAGACATCAAAACCTTACTGATATGCAGCCTCAACCTTCACAAAAAACTTCACAACCAAAATCCCTCATCCATGTACCAAGAAATACTACTTATGTCTCAACACTTGAACCAACAAGATGTACCAATGAATAATACCAACATACCAGTGTTTTTTTTATGTAGATMTAACTCATACCATAGTTTCCATACAACCAACAAMCTCTCTAGGGAAAAACCTCAAATTCTCATAACCATATCTCACGGAGACAACAACACCCAACTACACATAAGAATATGACATACCTTTTGAATATGTAGATAGATATGTTGTACCTGATCACTGTAGAACTTCATCGACACTTGMTTTTAGACTCTGAGAATATAATACCTTCAGCAAATCAACATTTCATGGATTTTCCCACATGTATGTGCCATTTTATATTGTCAACCTSTGGACATACGGACCCTTCTCCACTGCAGCCCACGTACACCTCAAAAACTARGGTTTTCAGTATTTTTGCAATTCTGAAACTTTTGTCGCCAACCCTTCATGCTACCTCAGACTTGTGTAACTTCAAATGTGTCAATGATTACCTGCAATAAACCTTACACAATAATATATATTCAATGTGTTCAATGGATTCTAATAGGAGACCCTTTCTCTCTTATTTATACTCTCCAAGTAGCTTCCTCTAGGGGTTTCCTTATAACCAATTTAACCTGACTTCCTTCTATTAGGGATAACCCACTTCTAACCAATTGTCCACTTATAACCACTTTATCCACAAATAGTAAACTCTCCACTTCTAGTTGCAACTAATTTATTTATAATTATTTTCTTATTGAAATAACTTAACCCAAGATTAACTCCTAGTTTCACCCACTTGACTAGTCAACTTCTTCTAGGAGCTTCTAGAATAATTTGACTTCTTTGACCTTCTAGATAACTCTTGAGGGTTCTCCAACTTCACAAGGCCATAACTCTCTAACTGTGAGTAGTTATGTGACATTCTCCATATCACCAGAAATGAAATGACATTTACTATCCATCTAGAATAGTCTTACCTGCAAATGCATTGATATTCATACTTTTATACATCAAATAATGTTGAGTCCCTTAACCATATTGTTGGGGATACTGAAATTTTGTACCGAACTTGATTCAAGGTTTGACATCAATGAAAACCAACCCAATGAATCAACAAACATTACATCGTCATGTTCCACCAAATGAATCTCGCATAAGCTTATAAATTTTTCCATATGTTTCTTTGGATCAATTGATCCATCTCCTGGAAATATTGGCAAGGGATATTTGGAAACTAATTTTGTTCACCGTAAATATTTGAAGGGATGTTTATAACCCTTCTCCGTGGAATTATTTTTCTTCTCCTTACTTCATGATTTTCAGAAGGGTTTTCATTTTCTTCTTCTCTATTGGCCATGATCAAATCTTTTTCTTTTTTGATGGTGCAAATTTATCCAATTTCTTGAAGTTGTTTACTTTTACTCCTTGTTATTGGTCCTTTGTACAATTCCATCTTCAAATTATCTCATGTCTTCTCTACCTTCTTTCAATATCTTTCCTCCTCGCGACCAAGAGTCTCCCAGGATCTTTTGAGCTCCTCACAACTTTGGGTTGTCGTCAACACTAAATCATATAATTGATTAAAAACAAATGTATGATTGCCTAATCCAAATTGAAAATTGGGTTGGTTAGGTTGAGGCTAAGTCAGAAATAATTCTCATTTGCAACCATATTTTTTTTCTTTTCCTTTGTATGGTCGCCAAAAATGTTGATGTTGGAATCGATTAATATTGAAACAACAACCTCATAAGAATTAAAAACCCTCCTTTTTTATAGAGGTTGTATCCCTTTTTTAATTATTTAAAGAATTATATTTGGAGATATTTGCACAACAATATTAAAAGGGGAGAATGTTAAAATCAAACTCTAGATCTTTATCACTCAAATAAATGAAAATATTTGAAAGAATATACATACATCAAGAGTTCCTGAGAAATGGACCATGAACCTTCACTCATAAAATAATATATTTGCATAAATATAATACATAGAAAATAATTATAAGAAATGCAACATGAATCTCACATCCATAACAGTTTCAAATATTTTTCATCACATTCAAGAGAAGAGAAATGAAAGGCCCATATATCATAGAAATTTAAATGATTCTTTTCATTAAAATCAAAATGGGATTTGATAGGTTAATTTCAAATATATTATACTCAAATGCTCATAGTTCAAAGATACAATTAAAATTAACCCCGAAATAGTTCTTTGTGGTTTTCTCAAAAATTAAATAGTCTTTAATAGTCTTAAGAAAATAAAAAGGATTTCGTCCAAAAATGGATTGGGATTGGTTCCTGTAGACCGTAAAATAAAGAAATTAAATAAGATGAGATGAAGAACAGAGTTGGAATGGGGTGGAAACAATGCAAAACTATGATAGTATCCCCTTCCTTGTTTTCTTTTTGATGTGCCTCTTGTATCATCTCTCATTGTGGTTGCACGACTGATACCAACTACCTCTAACTAATCTTCTTCGGTTATATTAATCATGGCTCATTTTAACCAATATTATATGTATTCTTTCATTGGGGTGACATTTATCTCTTGTCTAATTTTTATATCAAACAACATGCCTTCTAATTATCTCAATTCAAATGAAGGTTGGTGGAGTGTACCTTCAATGTCTTCATTTTTTTTTTGTATAACTCACCAACCAATTTTCAATTTCATTTTTATTATACTCAATTATACTATTAAATTTCTTAGTTGACAAGCCCTTCAATATTTCCATGTGTCCTTCAAATTGTTGCTTTGTCATAAATATATATTTTAAGATGAACTTTGGGTCTCGTACTTCCCATGTGGTTCCTTCTATTGGAGTACTTCACACACACCTAGGATTTCTTTTTCCTAAGGTTTTCCCTATGTCTATTAGTCATTATCCAGTCTCCTATAGTTTAGGGAGAATATTATCTTTAGTTCGCACTTCAGTTTGATCAGTTGAGTGGAGTCTAGATGCCACATTGTGATTATCACCATGCAGCATTGGGATCATCACCAAAAAATGTGCATTGTCCTTGGAATCATCACCATACTATAACATTACTCATGATTTCCTAATCTCCTCCTCACTTCACCATGTTTCATTCAATTAACTGAATACTGAGAGACTAGTTAACTCAAACAAGGTGTTACTTCACTCCCATAACTGCCTGAGAGACTAGACTAGGTGGCAGTTTACTCTCGTAACTATTGGTGTGTGTCTAGATCACTCTAGACCACCAATATGGAGCATTGGATTCTCCTCTAGTGAGCATTAGTTGATTTATATATAGTATGTCATGTGTAAATTATCATTCATTCATTTGGTTAATGAGAATTCTTCCATTATTTCTCTCATGCTTCTCTTTTCTCATATTTTCTCTGCAACTGTGTATGTCAATTTCTAGATAGATCTATTATATGTAGGTTAAACACATTTACATGGTATTAAAGCCAACAGACTGCTAGGGAAAATACACACCAAATTATTTTTTCATGTACCGAAGATTGAAGACAGTGGAAAAATGAAATTTCCAAAAGAATTCATTCTTACACCATACAATTTCTTTGCATGGAAGGAGAATATGATCATTTATCTTTGAGGAAGAGGATTTTATAGGTTAACCATGAACACAGAGACAAAACCAACATCAGCCATAGAAAAATCCAAGTATCTAAATCGAATGGATGAAGAGTTTGGAACAATTTGCAGTCTCATTTCTCCTAAACTCCTATTTCACATATCCTCCTGTAAAACTCTCAATGAATCTTGGACCACCATGGAAGGGATTTTTGGAAAACAGGATGAGATGAGGGGACACATGCTCAAGGTTTAATTTCTCACATTGGATCCAAAAACCTTCAACAATCTCCAAGATTAATTTACCAAATATAAGGATTTGTTGTCGCAACTCAAGGCTTGCGAGGTTGATAAATCTAAGGAGGAGAAACAAATGGTTATCACCATTATCTCCAAACTTGGTCCAAAATAATTAGTGTTTGTATCCACATTTCATTCATTTAGGTCCACCTATGGATCCAAATGGATGATGCCCTCTCTTGAGGCCTTTATCGAGTCTCTAACACAAGAGCATAACAAGCTCATCAATATCGGAAAAATCAAAGGCCCAAAGGAGCATGCACTTACTGTGCAAGATGGTAGTGGTCATCAATATCAAAAATCTAAAGACAAAGACAAAAGGAAAGAACATGCAAATACAAAGAAGGAAGGGTACTCAAAACCCTTCAACGATTCCTCTGGAGCCAAAGGTGGAAAGGGAAGAAAAGGGGAGAAATGCACTTACTATCATAAAGGATTCCATCCAGAATCTACATGTATGTAGAAACAGATAGATCTAATGACCAAAATACTTCATAAAAATAGCCTTGGATATTGCATCCCTGAGGGTGCCAAGAAGAAGAAGCCAGAAGATCAGAATCCCAAGAAAGGCAATTCTAGCCATGCTTTGATTGCCATAAACTCCTCTCCCGATGCTTGGATCGTAGATTCATGAGCATCACACCACATGGATACTAGAAAAGAATTTTATTCTTCATTGGATGCATGAAAAGGTCCTCCTATTCTGATGGGTGACAACTCTCCAATCGAGGTCATTGGAAAAGGAAGGATTGAACTCACAAACAGAAACTTCAAGAATGTGCTACGCATTCCTAAAATTTTTGTCAATCTTCTCTCCCTATATCTAATGAAAACCTATGACATTGGAAAGAGAGTCATATTCACACCTGATCCAGTTGATATCTATGACATGCAAACCAATTCCAAGGTTTCTACTGGTGAGTTAAATCATCAATCTAGACTTTACACATTTTCTGAAATTATTGAACCAGATTCTACATTACTGCTTGCCCATGCTAATGAAAGAAGTAGGATATGGCAAAAAATATCCGGGCATTTAAATTTCAGATATATACAACATCTTATCAAGCAAGGAATGGTTTATGGTCTACTCTACATCAACTTCTCCAAAGGAATTTGTGAGGGATGTGTCCTTGGAAAACACCCTCAAGAGAAATTCGACAAAGCAAAGACTCAAAATACTTCCTTTCCTTTAGATCTGATCCATAGTGATCTCATGGGCACTTTTTTTCATCCATCAATCAGTAAAGCAAGGTACATGCTCATTTTTGTTGATGATTTCTCACGCTTCACATGGATTTTCTTTCTCAGGAAAAAATCATTGGTCTTTCAACACCTCAAAGATTTCAAATCCCTTATTGAGACACAGTCAAGAAAGAAAAGTAAATTCCTCCTAATAGATAATGGCGGAGATTATGTCAACCATGAGATACATAATATTTTTCATGAGGAAGGGTTTCAATTGCAGCACACGGTTCCCTATACTCCACATTAAAATGGAGTTGTTGAGCGGAAAAATAGATCTCTAAAAGAGATGCCATGTTCCATGCTACATGCAAAATCACTTCCATGGAGATTATGGGATGAAGTACTTAATTGTGCAACCTACATCCAAAATATATCTCCCCATATATTTTTCAAGGATAAGACCTCCTACAAGGCTTGGAGCGGCCTCAAACCGGAAGTGATCCACTTTCGTATTTTCGGTTCACATGCATGGGCTAGGATTCCCTTTGAGAAGAGGAAAGAACTCGATCCACAGAGAACATATTATATTATTTTTGGATACCCTAACTGTGTGAAGGGATACAGACTCATTTATATTTCCTCATACCGTCTCATCATTGAGCGTAGTGTCCAATTCGAGGAAAATGTCTCGCATGTACATCAGCAGTCGCATGTAGACACCATTGTTCTTCCACTTGTCAGAGATGATGAGCAGGCACATGCCAACTCTTCCTCAGATGAGATTTTTGATTCATATGATCTAGATATAGAGTCAACACAATCAGATGAAGATGCAGAGCTAGAGTAGAGGCCCAAGTGAGCCAAGACTACTCTTCAGGATGCAAGGGATCTTCTTGGGGATCCAGTTGATACTAGGATGACTCGATCTGATTTCAAGGAGCCTCCTCTTGCACTCACTTCCATTGAAACGATGCTACCCAGGACTATTTTCTTGGTTCAATATTCAGATCCACAATCTTATGGTGAGGTTGTTGGAAATCCCTTTTGGGAATCCACCATGCAGGAGGATTACAACTCCCTCCTCAAGAACTAGACTTGGGATATGGTTCCCCTTCCTTCAGGAAGAAAAATTTCCAGGTGTAGATGGGTCTAAAATACCAAGAGCACATCGGATGGGAAGGTTAGAAGATGCAAAGCCATGCTAGTTGTCAAAGGATTTCAGTAGGTCCATGGCATTGACTATGATGAGACCTTCACTCCAGTAGCGAAGATGGATTCCATATATTTGGCACTTTCCATTGTGGCAGCCAAGGGATGGTAAGTCCATAAGATGGACATGAAGAATGCATTTCTTCACGATGATTTCACTGAGGAGATCTATATGGAGCAGCCTCAGGGATTTATGTAGGATTTATATTTGGCCTATCGACTAAAGAAGTCTCTTTATGGCCTCAAGCAAACTCCGAGGGTATGGTATGCCAAGATGGAATCCTACTTGTTTTCACAGAACTTTGTACTTTGTAAGTTAGACCTGAATGTTTACATGCTCAAGACAGTTGATTCACTTCTACTCCTAGTTCTGTATGTTGACGATTTGTTGATAACCAGTTTCCTGAATTCATCTATTGTTGCAGTAAAGAGGATTCTACATGACATGTTCTTGATGATGGACATGAGTCTTTTACATTTCTTCCTTGGACTCGAGATCGGTCAGGATGCATCAGGAATCAAACTATCTTAGGCCAAATATGCACCAGATCTCCTTGAGATATTTCACATGACAGACTACAAGTTTTCCCTGACTCCTTTTCTATAAGGAGTCATTCTTGAGGATGGAAGGGACACTCCATTGGTTGACAACACATTATACCGACAGCTAATGGGGAGCTTATTGTATCTCACACACTTCAGACCATACCTCTCCTATGTAGTTGGAGCAGTCTTCAGGTTCATGAAAGAGTTGCATGAGCTACATTGGAAGGTTGCAAAGTGTATCATTCGATACATATAGGGAACCATCACCTTTGGGATTCACTATGAATAATACTCTACATTGGACCTCATCGGGTTCATTGATTCTAACTGGGCTAGCGATGGAATTGATCGCAAGTCCACATCTGGTTACTCACTCGGTCTTGGTTCTGATCCAATATGTTGGTCGAGAAAGAAGCAAGTTGTTATTTCTTTATATTCATATGAATAAGAGTACAAAGGGGTAGTTAACATAACCATTCAGGCTATGTGGCTACAAAATTTTCTCACTGAGTTGGGAATTTATTTTCATCGGTCGATTGTCATCTGGTGTGACAACCAGAGCACTCTGAAGTTCTACAGAGATCCAGTTCAGAGGAAGTGGATGAAGCACATCAAGATCAACATGCACTACATATGAGACATAGTACACAAGGGGATCATTGAACTATAGTTATGTCCTTCAGAAGAACAGACTACATACATCTTCACCAAGACCTTCACTGAGCAGAAGTTTCATTCTCTGTGTATTCGTCTTGGAGTGAAGGACACAATTTCCTAGCAACTATTTGTTCTTATTTTTACTACATTTTACTTTGAGGAGGGGGTTTCCCATGAGTCTTTCCCTCTTTCTGCATTTATTTCAATGTATCTTTTGTATTTGGGTACCTAACAAAAGATACATTGATGTTTAGGGGGGTGTTCGAGTACTTCACACACACATAGGATTTATTTTTCCTAAGGTTTTCCCTATGTTTATCAATCATTATCTAGTCTCCTATAGTTTAGGGAGAATATTCCTATAGAAGAATATTCTCTTCAGTTCACACTTCAGTTTGATTAGTTGAGTGGAATCTATATGCCACATTGGGATTATCACCATGCAGCATTGGGATATTCACTAGCTAATGCGCATTGTCCTTGGAATCATCACCAGACTAGTGCATTACTCATGATTCCCTAATCTCCTCCTCACTTCACTATGTTTCATTCAGTTAACTGAAGACTGAGAGACTATTTAACTCAGACTAGGTGGCAGTTCACTCTCGTAACTTCCTAAGAGATTATACTAGGTGGAAATTTACTCCCGTAACTACTAGTGTGTGTCCAGATCACTCTAGACCACCACTATGGCTCATTGTATTCTCCTCCAGTGTGCATTAGTTGATTTATATAGATTATATCATGTGTAAATTATCATTCATTCATTTGTTTAATGAGAATTCTTCCATTCTTTCTCTCTTGCTTCTCTTTTCTCATATTTTCTCTGCAATTGTGTATGTCAATTCCTAGCTAGATCTATTATGTGAAAGTTCAACACATTTACACCTTCCAGGTCTATTTCAGTCAACTTGTGATCCAATGCTTCTTTTTTTACAACCACAACATCATAATCATCCAATATTTCTTTCAATACCTTTATATTTTTTATCCAACAAGCTTTTAACTATTTGATTTACGCTGAAGAAGGTAGGTTTTCTTCTTTTCTTTTCAGCCAAGTGATACTAGAAAATTTCAAGATAAATGTGATGAAAACATCTTTATAAAAACCTTCTTCATTATTAAAATTAGCTTGAACATATTCTCTAAAACTGTTTAACTTTGAACTGAAAGAAACAATATAACTCCTTGTATCACATGCTTCCAGAATAAGAAACATTCTCTTTTTGATATATTCTCCATCATTTTTTCTTACTGAAACCAACAAACTTGAAGTTCCTTTCAACTTTTAACTTGACTAAGGTGTCCCATCAAGATTTATCCCATGTTGAAAAGGCAACTAGAGGAATTACAAATATAGGAGGTAGCATTAAGGCACATTACAATTCTTTAAATATTAAATTTAACATAGCATTGTTAACCCCCGTATTATTAATAGATACTTCTAAATCATCACCAATAACTTTTTGAATTTGGGAAATTCTCAATGGTAAGACTTCATTCAAGTCCAAATTTGTATCTTTGATTCTTTTTCCCTTTGAATTCACTCATTCAAAGACTAGCTTTTTAAATCTTTGTCAAATAATGGACTATGGAGGGTTAGAGATTCTTCTTCATAAAATATAGGCTCTTGAGATGCCAATTCTCCACTGGATTGAATCCTCTACTCGACGTATGATAATTCTACGTATTCGATGTTTTCATCCATCTCAATGTGATGACAGTGTATTTATAAAAACCTTCTTCATCATTAAAATAAGCTTGAACATATTCTCTAAAATTGTTTAACTTTGAACCAAAAGAAACAATATAACTCCATGTATGCCATGCTTCCAGAATAAGAGACATTCTCTTTTTGATATTTTCTCCATCAATTTTTCTTACTGCAACCAACAAACTTGAAGTTCCTTTCAACTTTGAACTTGACTCAGGTGTCCCATTGGGATTTCTCCCAGGTTGAATAACAATTAGCAGACTTACAAAGATAGGAGGTGGAATTAAGGCATGATGCAGCCCCCCTTCCCTCCCGGGGATTCTGCGACCTCCCAGCCAAGGATTTTCAAAACACTTAAGATGAATCAGATTTTCAACCCCTCAATAGACCCTGAACAATTGACACATAGGTCCCTTTGATTTTACCTACAGGTTCAAGTTACTGACAACCTGCTCTCTTACGCTTCTAAAAAAAACAATTTGCGAGTACTAGATTTCATGCTAGACTCTTTCACTGATATGACCATGGTTTGTGACCGTGGGCCACCTCTCTTTGTAACTTAGACTTCGGCTATTTTAAAACCTCTTCCCTTGGTTCCTTCTGAAACACTTTATGCCGCAACACACAGGTCTCTATCGCATATCCTCCTAGATTTGACGGTCCAGCACTACTTTGGCCTTCGCGAATTCGTAAATATTTCCCTTGTTCTACATAAATTATCTAAAAATCTACTTCCTGAACTCTCCAATCCAATGCCACGTATCCTCCTCACAACCAACGGCTAAGATCACTTCACAAATTCGACGACCCCGCTTCTTACAACACTTCTACGCCTCCAAACCATGAAGTGTCGAAGGAATCTATGGCTATCCTCCATGAAACTTTCCCAGATATGACAGTCTGGAATGATCCCACTCCCTCCTGGACATATCTTGCTCATTAATTTTGGGAATCTTCAAGGGCTCCTCCCTATTGAAAGATTCTCACCGCTATCTCTTTTGAGCTTTTCCTTTCTTGAAACCTCTAACTCCTTAGAGTGTTTCTTCAACACTCAGTCGAAACTTACCCTTTGCATGATTTGAAACATGTTTTCCTCCACAAATTAGCTTCATTGTGGATGATTGTGCACACCTTGCAACAATTCTTCCCACTCCTCCAAAATAAACTCAAGCTACTCCTCCTGATCTTGTGAGTCAAGGGACTCTGTCACGCACTCCTTGCAAATAATATGCACTATTTTCATACAAAGATCCAAGTTATATCCCTTGGACTCATTTCTCCTCAACACTTTGAACTCCTCAGAATGGCTCCTTCGGTGTTCATCCAAATATCGACTCTGTGCACACCTTGCGACAAACTTCCTTCAACTTGACTCTTGAAGGGTGACAATGCACTCCTTGAAACAGTCCTTCCATGGCTCAATTGTTCCTCCTAAACAATATGAATATGAGCATGTCTTTGTCTATACGCACCTTAAAACTATCCCTATTGAATTTATGAGTCAAAACAGAGTCTTTCAACTCACACCTTGCGGACACTTATGCACTCATTGCATACAAAAATTTCATGATATCTCTTCTAAGCTTCTGATTCGAAACAGACTCTGTCAACGCACACCTTACGGACACTTATGAACTCCTTTCACAGGCTTATAGAAGAGAAAAAAATGAAACTTATCTAATATCTCACAAATTCATACATCCAACCATGTAATTTCATTCATAACATTAGAATAAGAAATAACAGAGATATATAATTAAACAGAATCCTACCATTCATTCATTCAGATAGACACAACAACACCAAACATTTGTAACAATGCTCTTCTATTATATTCATTCAACTGTTATATACATGGATTCATACAAGGCTCTTCAACAACTCTACAACTCTCAACAATAACAACTCTCAGCAACAATGACCTTCAGCAACAATAATCTTAGCTACAATGGAAACAACCTCATTTGGGAAACAATACATTTATCTGATACCTATCACTTAATGTATCTGATACCTCTTGATGATATCAGGCTACCTCTTCTTTCCACCTTCTCACTTTTTTTTGTTGTCTGCAAGAAAAAAATTTCTTTGATACCACTCATTACAGCCCCCCTTCCCTCCTGGGGATTTTGCGACCTCATGGTAAAGGATATTCAAAACACTTAAGTTGAATTGGATTTTTGACCCCTCAATAGACCCTGAAAAATTGACACAAAGGTCCCTTTGATGTTACCTACAGGTTCAAGTTACCTACAACCCTTCTCTTTAACGCTTCTGGCAACACCAATTTGCGAGTACTAGCTATCATGCTAGACTCTTTCACTGATATGACCATGGGCTGTGACACTTGGTATAAAATTACCATGTGCATGCTTTCAAACAGTTTTTCCTCCTCAACTTAGCTTCTCTGTGGATTATTGTGCACACCTTGCAACAATTCTTCTCGCTCCTTCAAAATAAACTCAAACTACTCCTCCTAATCTTGTGAGTCAAGGGACTTTGTCATGCACTCCTTGTGGATAATATGCACTCTCTGCATACAAAGGTCCAAGTTATCTCTCTTGGAATCGTTTCTCCTCAACACTTTGAACTCCTCAGAATGGCTCCTTCAGTGTTCAGCCAAATATCGACTATGCGCACACCTTCCGATAAACTTCCTTCAGCTTGACTCTTGAAGGTTGACTGTGCACTCCTTGCAATAGTCCTTCCATGGTTCAATTGTTCCTCCTGAAAAATATGACTCTAAGCACGTCTTTTTCTAGAATCACCTTAAAACTATCCCTCTTAAATTTCTTAGTCAAAACAGACTCTGTCAACGCACACCTTGTGGACACTTATGCACTCATTGCATACAAAATGTTCACGTTATCTCTTCCGAGCTTCTGAGTTGAAACATAATTTTTCAACGCACACCTTGCGAACACTTATGCACTCCTTACATAGGCTCGTAGAAGAGAAACAATTGAAACTTATCTAATATCTCACATATTCATACATCCAACCATGTAAATGTGTTCATAACATAGGAATAAGAAATAACAGAGAATTACAATTAAACAAAAATCCTACCATTCATTCATTCCAATAGACACAACAACACCAAACATTTGGAACAATGCTCCTCTGTTATATTCATTCAACTGTTATATACATGGATTCATACAAGGCTCTTGAACAACTCTACAACTCTCAACAATAACAACTCTCAGGAACAATGACCTTTAGCAGCAATAATCTTAGCTACAATGGAAACAACCTCATTTGGGAAAAAATACATTTATTTATACAACACAAGCTCATTGAGATTTCCCTCCAAACTACCTTTAGTGTTATCCTATCGAAATAAAAGCTTCAAATACTAAGTATTTATTACAATAAATTTTTGTGACAGACGGAGAAGAGAAAACGCATCAAATTTGTACTGCAATCTACCACATCAAAAGAAAATGCATTCCCCATTGATCTCGTGTGATCGTCCAGCTAAAAAACATTTAAGAAGTTCTTGAATATAGTTTTTTCAGAGGTTTGCATGATATGCCTTCTTAAATTCAAAATCATTACTTCAAAATGCACGCTAGAGCGCTGAGTTGTCTCCCACTCTTGCTTTGTTGGTGATGCTCCTGCATCAAGGCACATTCCAATGCTTTAACTCTTTCCTTTAACATAGAATTTTCATCCCCCATATTATCAATAGATACTTCTAAAGCATCACCATTAACTTTGTGAATTCGTGAAATTCTCGATGGTAAGACTCCATTCAAGTCTAACTTTGTATATTTGATTCTTTTTTTCCTTTGAATTCACTCGTTCAAAGACTAGATTTTTCAAATCTTTGTCAAATAATGCACTATGGAGGGTTAGATATTATTCTTCATAAAATATAGGTTCTTGAGTTTCCAATTCTCCATCGGATTGAACACTTTGCTCTTCATCTGGAAATTATATGTATTTGATGTTTTCATCCAGCTCCATGTGTTTGATAAGAACATCTTCACCATGTATGACCTCTTCCATTTCTTGTTGATTATTCTCCCTTTTCCACTTACTGGTTATTGGTAAGTTGTTGGTTTTTTCAATATCCTTTTTGGGGTGATGAGGATCATCTCCGTCACCTGAGTTCTCAACTAAGGATTTTTGTTTTTTCCTATATAACATTTTGGGGATTTTGCTTGGGTGTGCCACTTTTCTAAGAAGAGCACTGAGATTTTGAACTCCTTTCATTTATTACCCTTCCATGTTTTCTATTTTCTTCATTTGTGTTGATGATGGTTTCAAAGTGTCCAACCCATAATTCCTTAGAATTTTTATCCTCGCTTTCTTCTTCTCCATATATATAAGTGTTTACATATGGCACATTGAAACCCATAGAAACCATATGATTCATAAAATGGTATTGAGGGTCAAACCCCTTAACTAAATCTGTCAGTTTTAAATTATATAGGTCGACTTGAGTTGAAAATTCATCAATTATTGGGGCACTTCTTAATGTAATCTCGCCAACTTTCCATGGAAATACAATAAATTGCTTTTTCTTTCTTTGAAGAAAAAAATTATCCGAAAATTTGTATTGTTTGCAAACCTCTATCATGATTATCTTATCTGATACATAAAATGGAAGATAAGTTTGGGCTTCCTGAGAGAAATAAAATATGATTATGTTGTATTTTTCATTCTATTCAAAGTATCCTATTTTATCTAAAAATGGTGTTTCCTCCAACGAAAATATTGAAGTATTATTTTTGAACATGAGTTTTTTTAAAGAAGAAATAAAAGAATCATAAGCTTCGTAAAAGTGATACATCGCTTTCTTCTTCCACAAAGAAGGATACCAAGTATGAACCAGGTTTGTTTTAGAATCAACTTGTCTTGACAAGTTCAGTCCTTGAAATACATGACAATATACAATAGCGAAGACCAAATATGCAGACATGCAGAATTTCTTATCTTTCTTGAAATATGACAGTTGAAATGATATCTTTATTGATGATTGCAACTTCAAGAGACATTCTCTAGATGGTACTCCTCTGGACTAAGCTGATATCATCTATGAGAACGCCCATGTGATGGGTGATTCATACTCCTCTGGACTGAGTTGAGATGATGTGTGTGGTCTCTTTTCATTCTCCTCTATACTGAGTTGAGATGACTCGAAATGATCTCCTGTCGAAATCCTATGGACTTAGTTGAGTCGACTTGATATGGCTCACTAGATCTTAATCCTATGGATTTAGTTGATTTGATTTTTTTAGGGTGACGTCCCTTTTGGTTGAGCACATGTGGAATTTTCCCTAGTGGCAGAGCACTGGAGGATGTTCTGGATATCCCTTGCTATATTGTTTAAGAGTAAGATTATTGTGAAACCCTAATTTTTTATTGTGAAGGGTACAAGTCGGCCCCACCATGTAAAGATAATTGATATTGTGTAAACGGTTAATTATATTATTGATTTTTACAAATCATCCCTATTGTGGCAATAGACACATCTATTGATGAGTTAGGTCATGCATTTATAAGAGAGATACATCCCCAGTGTGGATCATATCTCATTCTCACAACACACATTATGGAGATCTGAAATTTGGTGCGCACTTCTCTTAGGTGCTAGATTTCTTGGTCATAGAGCACCCTCTTATGTGTGATAGGGTTTTTGGTGTAAGTTTTATCTTCTCTTGACTCAGTATAAAAGGATTTTTGGGTTTTTCCCTTGTTTGAGAAGGGTTTTCCCAGTATAACTTTTTGTGTTTTGTGCATGGATATTCTTTTTGTGATCTTGGTTACTGCAGATATTGTGTTGGTGCATTGTTTATGGTTCGAGTTCACGATAAATTGAAAACAAAACTACATATTCTTGAGAATTCATTAAAATTCAACATGGTATTAGAGCATTGTTCTTGAATAGCCATTGCACAAGCTACTCCAACACTTTTCAAGCTAGTCGTCACCCTCTTGCTGCAACTCCAAAAATGACCCCTTCCATTTTCCTTGTCAATCTAGTTTTGGCACTTTCCCCTTGAACATTGGGCCTATTTTTTGCACAGTAAGGTACAGCCTAGTCCAGTGCACCACCTACAACCCTTAGATCAAAAATTGAAGAATTTTTTATTTTCAACCCTAAGGTTTCTAGGGTTTCTGCAGATTTCAGTTTTTAGGGGTTTTGCATATTGTTGGGGTATTTTTGCAGCTTTTTGAGGTTCCTTTAACCATCTAGGGTTTCTTGTTGGTAGTCATAAATCCAACAAACCTCCTAGAGACTTCCTCTTGAAAAATGATAGGTTTTCTAGCCTAGTCGTTAGGGTTTGTGAAGAATCTACAAGCCATGAGGAATAGAACTTTGGTGGAAGATAGGATTGATGGATCAAGCAACTTCAACTCCTAAAAATCAAGATTACGATCACTCTATAAGAGAGTGACCTATTTATATTGATATAAGGAACTCTAGCAGCAACAAAAACCAATGGAGAGAAAGTTGAATGGAAGACATATGATGTCAAAGCTAGGAAGATAATCATTTACTCAATGACACCATTGCTACCTTCTTGATGAAGATTTTAGAGATCATAGATCAGTTAGGTTCCATTGTAGAAACCATAACATATTACTCTCAATTCTCTTCCAATCCTTTGGGAACCATTCATTCAAAGTATCAATGGAAGAGCAGATTTACCTCAGTTTGATCATTTAAGGTCAGACTACACTCAGGAGGACCAAAATCAATATTGAGCATGATTGTAGACTAAGGTAAGTTTTTTAATACATTCCTTATTTGATTTCATCATTACTATGTAGTATCTTGCATTTGATAATGAAGGGTATTATCCCTTGTATGGGATCCCTCATGACTTGGACCATTATCCCTAGTACGGGAGTCCAAATTTTCTTGGTTGGTTATTATCCCTAGTACAGGAGGCCATTTTGGTTGTTATCCCTATGAGAGGCCATCTTGGTTATTATCCTAGTACAGGAGCCCAGATTCCTAATTTCATTATTGAAGGGCCATGATCCCTGGTAAGGGAGCCCATATTTCTCCTTTCTTAGTAAATTATTGTAGAGGTAGTACAGGACCTAAGAAGGCATGGGATGTCTCTAGGATGGAAACACAGGAAAAGGATGATGTCACAATTTCCTCTAGGAAAAAATTTTATCCTTCAGACTTTAGAGGGAGTCACTTGACTCAAAGGGAGTCAAACTATTTGAGAAGAAAGTAGAGCTAGAAGAACTTGTGGACAAAAAGGTTTCTTTATGATATCTTGCAGAGGGCAGAGGCATCCATGACAGTTGTGTACATTCATAACAAGAGTCCTCATAAGATTATGAATAGAATGACTCCCGAAGAAGATTTCACCAGAGTGAATCCTGAGGTTGGACACTTTAGGATATTTGGGTGTCCAGTATACATTCATGTACCCAAGGAAAAGAGGACCAAGCTAGACCCTTCAAGAAGAAAGGGTACATTTGTGAGGTGTAGTGAATTTTTGAAGGCATACCGGATCTACATCCCTAGTCAGAGACAAATTGAGGTTAGAAGATATGTCACCTTGGAGTCAGAGATAGAATTCCAAAGATCCAGATAATATCATAGGAGATTGACAGCAAGAAGAAATAAGAGACAATAACTTCTCCCCCTTCAGCAGTTCATAGGGAGATAGTTACTAATCTAGTTGATCCAGTTGATCCTGTAGCTCCAGTTGATGTTCCCAGAGACATTGTAGTAGGCCAGAAGAGGCATGTATCATCTCGCTAGACTCTGCAGGAAGCAGAGGGACATGCAGATCCTCATGGTAAATTCTGAGAGAGAAAGAGACAACAGATATTTTTGAGCTATGTTTCATCTATGAGCCACATCATTGATACTGGGCCTTCTTTTCATGGAGAATCAGTAGGGCAGCAGGTTTGGCAAGATTCCATGATCAAAGAGTATCAGTCCATCATGAAGAATAATGTGTGGGATATTGTTCTGAGACCGAAAGGGAAGTCTATAGTCACTTCTTAGTGGATCTATAAGATCAAACATGCAGTTGATGGAAGTGTTGAGAAGTACAAAGCGAGATTTGTGAATAGAGGATTATCTTAGGTGGAGGGAATAGATTATGAGGAGACATTTTCTCTTATTTCCCGATACACTTCCATCTACAAAATTATTTCCCTTGCCGCATCCATGGGTTGGAGACTACATCAGATGGATGTGAAGACAACCTTTCTCAATGGAGAAATTGAGGAAGAATCTTACATCAAGCAGCCAGATGGATTTGTGATACATGAGAAGGAGTCCCATGTGTGCAAGTTGAAGAAAGACCTGTATGGACTAAAGCAGGCACCTCATGCATGGTATGAGAATATTGATGGATACTTGATGAGTTTGGGATTCAACAAGAGTGTTGTTGATCCTAACCTGTACTACAACAGTGTTGGTGATGAGTGCCTGATTTTGGCCCTATATGTTGATGACTTATTCCTCACCAGTTCAGAAAGACTTATTGTTGAATGCAAGTGTGCATTAGCTTCTGAATTCGAGATGAAGGACCTTGTTATGATGAAAAACTTATTGGGACTAGAATTGTGGTAGAGGATTGATGATATTCTCCTAAGTCAGGGGAAATACCCGGTTGAGATATTGAAAAAAACTGGGATGACAGATTACAATCCCATGCCTAGACCGATGGTGATGAATATAAATAAATTGAACGATACTTCTTCCGATTTAGGAGAGATTGATTCACATATTTACAGATAGTTGATTGGATCATTGATGTGTTTGGTTAACACCAGACCTGATATATGATATGCCATGAGTGTACTCAGTCAGTTTATGAGTTAGCTGAGAAAGAAACACTAGATAGTAGTGAAGCATGTATTGATATATTTACGAGGCACAATTGGTTATGGCCTGAGATATGCCTCTGGTGTAGACATGAGATTGTAGGGATATGATGATATAGATTGGGAAGGGAGTGCAGTGGACTGGAAGAGCACCTACGATTGTTGTTTTTCTTTGGGATCTTCCATGGTTTCCTAGTTCAGTAGGAAACAGACTTATGTGGCTTTGAGTACCACGGAATCATAGTATATTTCATTATGTGTGGTAGTCCACGAAGTAGTGTGGTTTCGCAAGCTCCTTCTAGACTTATTTGGACGTGAGATGGATTCCACCATTATACATTGCGATAAACAGAGTTGTGTGAAGCTCTCGAAGAATCCTGTGGTTCACGATAAATCAAAACACATTGAGATCAAATACCATTACATCAAAGATATGGTGCAGAGGAAAGAAGTACACATGTAGTACCTTTCTACACACAAGCAAGTTGCAGATGTCTTCACCAAACCACTTTCCAGAATGAATTTCGAGTACTTTTGTGAGAGACTTGGCCTGGTGGAGAATGCCTCCCTAGCTGAGAGGGAGTGTTGATGATTGCAGCTTCATGAGACATTCTCCAGATTGTACTCCTCTAGACTGAGTTGAGATAATCTGTGAGAACACCCCATGTGATGGGTGAGTCATACTCCTCTGGACTGAGTTGAGATGGCATTTGTGGTCTCTTATCATGCTCCTTTGGACTAAGTTGATATGACTTGATATGGTCTATTGTCGGACTCCTATGGACTTAGTTGAGTTGACTTGAGATGGCTCTCCAGATCGTACTCCTATGGATTAAGTTCAATTGATCTGTTGAGGGTGGTTTCCCTTGTGTTTTAGCATGTGGACTTGTCCCTAGTGGCATAGCACTAGAGGATGTTCAGAATATCCCTTTCTATATTTTCTAACAGTAATATTATTGTGAAACCCTAATTTTGTATTGTGAAGGGTACAATTCGGCCCCACAATGTAAAGATAATTAATATTGTGTAAAACATTAATTATATTATTGATTTGAACAAGTCGGCCGTATTGTTCCAATAGACACATCTATTGATGAGTTAGGTCATGTATTTATAAGAGAGATACGTCCCCATTGTGGATCATATCTCATTCTCACAATACACATTGTGGAGATCTGAAATTTGGTGCACACTTCTCTTAGGTGCTATATTTCTTGGTCATAGAGCACCCTCTTTTGTGTGCTAGGGTTTGTGGTGTAAGGGTGATATTCTCTTGACTATATAGAAAAGGAATGTTGGGTTTTTCCCTTGTTTGAGAAGGGTTTTCCCATAATAACTTATTGTGTCTTGTGCATGGTTATTATTCTTGTGATCTTGGTTAATGTTGTTATTGTGTTGTTGCACTATTTATGGTTCAAGTTCATGTTAAATTGAAAACAAACTACATGTGCTTGAGAATTCATAAAAAATTCAACAATCTCAGAAGATATAATTTAGACTAGTTGGAAAAAAAATCCCTTGAATAGAGTAATGAAAAATGAAAAGAGCCAAACGGGGGACAGTACAAATTGATTATAGGACAATAGAAATTGATTATATCCCAATACGTTATCAAGTATCCAATCCATTCCTTTATAAGGTGTCATAAATAGACTGACTTGAATCATAGTTAAATCCTTTGGCATTGTGGTCGGGTCTTTGAGACAATGAGGCAATAAGTCCCTACCACCATTTTTAGCCTTGATGAAATATTTGACTTGGTCGACCTTGAAGGTTGTTGTCAGATTTAGTAACTTTATCATTTGACTAAAATTTGATGGCATGAGAGAGATTGGGGACCATCCATTCAATTTAATAATTCTCTAATATTTTTCATAGTTTTTTGTACACCATATCACTAAATCCTTTGCATCAAAGACTTGTAGAACCCACCATGCCTTGGTGATCCCAGATACCCAGACATCATTATCATTTTTTTCTTCATGTGGTAATGAAGAATAGTATCTATAGGTTCTCAACCAGAGGTTTTTGGGGTATTCCCGTTCAAATGTATTCAATGTATTACCACAAAATATTTCTTGTCTTCTTGCCATCGTTCTTAAGAGTTGGTGAAGGATGCATAGTCTTTCTGTAATTAAGAAATGATTATTTTCTATATTAACCACTGGAGCTCTTATCTCAAAAGAATGATTTGGTGAATTTAATTTGAATTTATGAAATTAGTATCGAGGAGTACACTAATGGTCCTTATGTATTTAACCATACTTCATTTCGCATAAGATATGCATTGATTTGTTTTTCGGTTCATGTGAGAAGGAGTGACGAATCATATCGAAGTGAAGGAAAAGAAAGTATAGAAGAATTTAAATGAAAGAAGTCTTCTTCCATGGCTTTGTGAAATATTTCAAAATATGACTAAGTATTGAATGGTGGGTAGATGGAAGAAAATGAACCCTTAGAAGTGGTGAAACAAACTCCACTTATGTGGTTAATCTTACATACTAAGTATTGAAGTATTTAATAGACATATAAAGTCTTGATAAAATGGGGAAGTAACAAAAAGCGTATGGATGGAGAAAGGAAACAGAAGTTTTTTTGAGATGTAATATGAACTCCACTTCGACAGTTGAAAATTGTTTGAAAAGACTAAGTGTTGGAGATCTAGAATTGAAAAATAATGCTAAATACCATGGAGTGTATGGATCGACTTGTGAATACGAATTAAATAAAAAAAAATCATACCTGTGATTCTATCGTTCCGCGAAGAGCATAAAAAAGGAAAAGTGTTGGTACAATTTGTAGGTAGCAGAATATGGCAGTGTATTTTGAGGGATGTGGAGATTAAAGCTAGATTCATAAGCCCACCACAGATCAAAATATTTCTAATTATGGAAGTATAATACAAGAGAGAGAGAGACTTCTGACTTAGATAATTTTAAGGTCAACAAGTAGTGACAATCTATTTGAGCTTTGGCATAGGGGATCAATTCACTTGAATTATGGATATTTTCCTATCTTGAAGGAATTGGTGTTGGGATTGTATAATTTCAAGGTGGAGAGGTCCATCTTATGTAAGGGATGTGCACAATGAAATCATGCCAACACTCCTTCCCAAGTAGTGAGCATAGCAGAGAAACTTTGGATATGGTACATTCATATGTGTGTGGTCCCATATCACTAGCTTTGTTGACAAGGAATATCAATTACATTTCTTTCATTGGTGATTATTCTATAAAAACCTAGATATATTTTATAAAGACCAAGGATGAGGTATTTAGAAGGTTATAAGAGTTTAAATCTCTTATGGACAACCGGGAAATTGGGAAGATGAAGGTATTGAGATCTAAGAATGGAGTATAATATGCCTTCAAGGAATTTGATTCTTTTTTCATAGAAGCGTGGATAAAGAGGGAGTTAGTCATGCCTTACAACCCACAATGGAATGGGGCTGTTGAAAAAAAGGAAATTCCATTGTTAACATGACTAAAGTTTTGGTTCATTACCTAGATCTACCTATGTTCCTTTAAGTGGAAACGTAGTTACCTACTTCACTAGAACCCTCCAAAGTTTTTC
>ML785635.1:329626-351421 GCA_009831015.1 Picea engelmannii | reverse complement strand
GTTATACTAATTGATGTTGATGTAGAGAATAATGATGACGATGTCATTCCAGCTCCATGTTGTGAATGATGATGATGATACTATTACAGCTTCATGTTGTGAACGATGATGTTATTGATTATGAGAAAAACTTCTGATCATTTGTAGATGTGTCAGTCATTGTTCCAGATGTTGATGATGTTGTTTCCCTCTCTCTCTCTCTCATGATGATGTTGTAGAATACCCTTCTTGTTAAAGGGGGGTGTTGAAATATTGTAACTGTGAAGTATATTCTAATAAAATTGAGTTATTATTAAATGGACCAATCCCCTTTTGTGGATTGATCATGTTGGGACTTATGTATGACCAAATACCCTATTGTGGATTGGTCAAAACCTAGTTAATTGATGCTAATTGAGAAGTTGGCCCCTAAGGATAATTAAAGTGGTTTTAGCCACTAGTTGAAGAAGTCAGCCTAACATGGTGAAGAGACACAACCTTAGTGCTCCTCAGCTAGTATAAATAAGAGAGGATAGATCCTCATTCTCTCACTCACTCAAGTCACTCATCTAGTGCGCAAGTTTGAAGGAAGCTACAGTTGTTGGAAGAAGAAGAAGAGAGAGAGGCGCATTGCTCAGTGTTGGATATTCTCTAGTTTTTGGTTTATTATCTTGGCATTATATTGGCAATATATATTAAGGAAGTTTTTGTTGGGTTTTCTCCCCCATGAGGGTTTCCCAGGATAAATTTTGTGTACCTTGTGATTGTGTTACTTTCAGTGATCATGCTTATGTTATTATTATCTAGTAAATTGAAAAGAACTTAATAGCAGCTCTAAATTTAACATATACCACACCACAAACAATGGGTTTGGAACCCTCCACTTGTGGCATAATCCACAAGCCACATGGGTAGGGAGGGGGAGGGGAGGCAAGGGGTTGGGTGGGCGTAAGGGTGGGAAAGGAGGGAGGGGCGATTATGGAAATTACCCTCCAATGATTTTTTTTTTCTTTTAAACTTTGTTTTTTAATTTGGTTTTGTTAATTTTCTTTTTCCAAATTTTTTTTTTCAATTTGTGTTAGAAAATATTTTTTTAAACGTTTTTTTTTTAATTTATTTCCTAAAACAATGTTTTTTTCCTTTAAAAAAATAGAAAAAAGTGTTTTTTTCTTTAAAAATAAATTTCTCTACGGAGTTTCTTTCCAAATTATTTTTTATGTAAATTTTAAAAAAATAATAAATAAAATACCACTTTTTATTTAAAAATGGTGCTACTGGAAGAATCACTTTTCGATTTGAAGGTCTTAATTAATTAATAAATAAAATATCACTTTTTTATTTACAAGTTGTTGGCACAAGGGTAGACCCAGGGTTCAACGCTTCAACAGTGCACCAACAAAACCCTAACTACCAGCCCTTTCAGAAACACCTACGAAGCAGATGAAGTCTCACTCGAGGTAGAGGAAGGGCGGTTGCAGGACTCAGGTTTCTACAACCGAGTTGGGACACAGATCTGTGATTACAACACTTGACATAGCACTTATCCAATAACATGCATTAGTTCTTGAACTTTATCCACATCGCAGGTTAAACCCTTATTACATATTAGTGTTGTAGTAATCAAGATTAAGCACATCCAATCATTTAGCACATAGCATCAGCTCATATCTAGCATTCATCCACATCATTAAGCACTAAGAAACAACATCAGATGCATTCATTATATGTTATATCAACCGCACTAAGAAAATAATCATATAAACAACATCGCACAAAGCACATCAACACAAGATATACGTGGTTCACCTCAGTGTGGAGCTATGTCCACCAACTCTTCTTCTTATTTATTAGTATTTGATATCCTTAAATTCGTCGATTCTTGTGCACAAATCCACAGAGCTCAGCTTCACACTGGACAGGTGATCTGTGCACAGTGCACTAGATCCACCTTCCTCAAAATCAGGTCAAGGCACAGAGCCAACTCCTTGATAGAACAAAGCCTTACACAGTATGTCTACACAAAGCCTCTTACAAGCACTTTCACTTATCTCTGCAAGCCTCAACACATAGTATGCACAAAATCCAACGATTTCTCTTCGCACTTAGCAACATTTACATATTCTTGCACGAAGCCAACTTAGACAGGTTAGCACGTAGCCACACTTACAACTTCTTACACTAACCTGATCACAAGTAACTAGTTCTTACATCGCTTAGCTATCTATTTATACATTGCAAAAAGGCATAAACATGGGTAAACCCATGGGATGACATCCCATACCCATTACATAAACCATAAAAATCCCAAAAATCCTGCAAAACAAGTGAGATCCCGCGATCTCAACTTCACCTGGGTGCTCCATATTCGACCAGCCTGTCGATGTCCCAAAAACACGACCAATGTTTCCTCAAAACTCTGTCGAGGGCCAACAGGCCCCCAACACTTACATGTGACTCGTCCCGAGTCACTTAGATCTGGGCAACACTGCATCGAATGCCTCGAGCTTAGCTCAAGTTGCCTTGACTTTCTACTTCACCAGAGCCTCCTGCTTGGAGAACTTCTGAATTACTTGCTCGGTGATAGGCCCTTCCAGGCATTATTCCACTGTTGTAACTACTTGTTCCAACTATGAGCCTTGTCCTTCAATCTCTTCAAAAAGCAAGCAGACTTCCTCCTGCACCAGCTGGAGCCTCTATGTAACCTCCATAACTTTTCTCTGGATGGCAGTGACCTGTTGTTGGACTCCGCATTGTTTCTGCAACCTCTTCATCCTCTCAACGGTAGTAAGCAGCTTCATCTGTGCATGTACAGTGGACGCATGTTGCTTCGCCTCTTGGAGCTTTGCTTCCAATTTCCTCAGCTCTGGATCTTCTGCAAGGTGCTCATAGGTCTATGCACTTCAATGACTTAATTGTTTACACTCTGAGGCCAATTCCCTGATTCTTTCTACTACGTTCCTGGAAGCTTCTTCCCTCTGATCGTGCAATTCTTGTGGAGTGCTAGGTACTTCTTGGAGTTCTAACTCCATTACTCTTGCTTGAAGTTGTTGAATGGCTTCAACGAGCTTCCCTACTTGCATCTCGGTTGACTCTGGTTCCTCATGTGCCAAGCCCAGCACAGAGCGAAGTGCTCTAGTCACTGCCTCTTTGACCTCAGTCTTCTCTGCAAGCAGTTGGTCTTTTTCTTTATGCGTCCTCTCTTTATCTTCCTTTAACATCGCCCTAATTTCATCTTTCTCTTGATGTGCAACTTGAAGTTTCTCTAAGGCCTCCTCCTTTTCTTGCTTCAGGGCCTCTGTGGCCTGCTCCTTTTCTTCTTGGACTTGATAGAGTCGAGCCTCAGTTGCATCTTCTAGCCTTTATAATGAAATATCCTTGATCTCGTTGATCAAGATATTTGTTATTAATATAATGTTATGTCTTGCAGATCTGATACACTCTCGGTTTCTAGATGTGTTTCGGTTGTGTGTTTGAGATATTTATGGTTATTGCATGTGCATGTTGGTTATTGCATGTGCAAGTTGTGTATTTATGGTTTAAAAAGTATTATAAAGGATGCATGCAGAAGTAAAGAACAACAACTGCCCAATAACATGCATTATGCGACTCAAGCATGGAAATACAATAACATACTAGAAATATAGAGTATAATCGTCATCTAGATCTCAAGGATCGTCACTGGAATACAAGAAAATAGCATAAAAATACTCGTGATCAGAAGATGAAGGAAGATCTGATGCATGCACAGATAGATCGGAAAAAATATTCCATTCTGGAGACGTACGACAACCGCTACCAGCTGGAAAACTCGTCCGAAAGGATAGACCATCGGAATGAGCTGGAAAATTCTCCAATAGAAGCACCCTGGCCTCTAGACTGAAATGGATGAGTGTTGGATGTCAGATATAGTCTCTGAGGCACTGGATCTAGACCCCTGGGGAGTTTGCACACCTCCTAGGACATTGTATGCACCCCAAATGATTCCACCAATGGAATCTATTGCTATAAGACTCAAAGTGATCATCTCGCCAAATGAAAAACTGGGTCGGAAGGGTTTCCCTGATTCTGTCATAATGCTCCATCTGCAACCTCAAATGTCATGTCAGAATGGTTGTGCCCTAAATGGCTGGATGATGCACCCTACAATATTCCACCATTAGAATCTGATGGAAACTGGCTCAATCTGAGTGCCCTGGTTGGATCTCAACTGTGTCAGAGGGAAATTGCAATCTGAGCTTAAACCTCGTGCAGCTCCACAAACCCTCAATTTGACTTGCACCCTCACTGGCTGAGTTGCGCACTCTACATTGGATACTCCTGAATAGCACAGTGAAATACCTAGATGGTATCTCTGATGGGCTAGGGTGTGTCTCTCAACACCGAAATTGATCAATGGTGGTGGTTTCCTCCAAAAATCCACAAAATAGTAAAGTCGACTCTCTTCCTCCTCTGGGAACTCTCAACATCAAATCATAACAATGCATAATGAGTAATTAGGTCAAATTCCTCCCTTTATACCATTCCCAATCTAATTCACCATTGACCTCACTTAAGCTAGGTGTTTTTCCTCCTAAGGTGAATAATTAATAAATTAAGTCCCCCTTTAGCACCTTTTCATTCTAATTCTTTGTTGACTTAGGCTTAAGTGGCTTTTCCTAAGTATTTTGGCTTAATTCATCGTTTAGCCATCAATTCATCCTTATTTCTCCATATTGTTCCATGTTTGTGCCTGACTATAGTCTACGGGAACACATAGACTACTAAGTCACTCCTTGTTGGCCTACTCTTGGGAATGGGACATCACAGTCCTCCCTTCCCAAGATTGCTTGTCCTCAAGCAACATCAATCCTGGGTGTTGTAAGATATTCTCTCCCTCCCATGTGGCATCCTCCATTGGAAGACCCCTCCATCTAACTAAGCACTCCTTGATGATCCTACTCCTCAATATGCACACTCTCTGCTCTAGTACCTCCTTTGGCACTAGCTCCAACTGACCCTCCTCATCCAAGGGTGGAAACTCCTTTGAAATGCTAACCTGTAGTCCCACTGCCTTTTTAAGGCAAGAGACGTGAAAGAATTTATGAATCTTGCTACCTTCCAGTAGCTCTAGCTCATATTCCACCTCACCTATCCTCCTGATGACTCTGTATGGCCTGTAGAACTTCGGCTTCAGCTTCTCTACTCCGCTCCTCTTCAAGGAGGAATGTATGTATGGTTGTAATCACAGAAAAACCAAATCCCCTACCTCAAAACTGTGCTCAACTCTATGTCGATACTCATATATCTTCTGCTGGTTATGAGTTGACTGCAAGTTCTCCCTTACTGATTGAAGAATCCTCTGACTCTCTTCCACCCATTCCTTGGCCCCTGGGACCCTATTGTCCCCAAACATAGTCTCCATAAAGGAGGGTGCATCGTATCCATACAATGCCTTGAACGGTGACATCCTGATAGACATATGGTAAGTTGTGTTGTAGCAATACTCACCCATATGTAACCATCTCACCCAAGTGCACTACTTCCCCCCCAACATAGTTCCTCAAATACCCCTCCACCCATTTGTTGAGATCTATGTCTGCCCATCTATCTATGGGTGGTAGTTGGTACTCATGGCTAGCTCTGTTCCTATCAACCTGAAAATCTCCTGCCAAAATGTGTTGATGAAGCACCCATCTCTATCACTAACTATCTGCCTAAGTAACCCATGAAACCGGAATACATCCCTAAAAAGAAACTATGCTACATGTATGGCCTTGTAGTCTGTGGGTATGGTGAAGAAATGTGCAAATTTGGTCACTCTGTCAACCACCACAAATATACAATCCTTGCCCTACACTCTAGGAAGGCTTGTAATGAGATCCACAGAAATGCTCTCCCATTTTTTCTCTAGAATGGGTAGAGGTTGTAATAGCCCTACAGGGTGTTCCTGCACGGACTTGTTCTGCTGACAAGTTGTGCACTCTCGTACATGTTTCATCACATCATCCTTGATACCCTTCCATGAGAATCTCTCCCTAATATGCCTATATGTTTTGAAGTACCCCTGATGCCCTATTGTAGGTGAATCATGACACACCTTCATAATTTTTCCCCTCAAGGTGGATTCTAGAACCAAGTAGATTCGGTCCTTGTAGAAAATGACATCATCAAGAACATGGTATCTATCATCAATCACTTGTTCTTCCATCACCTCACAATTAAATTTGTTTTTGGAGTATTCCACCAACAAATGAGCTTTCCAATCTGTACAAATGTCCATCATCGAACATCCTGTTGGCCTCCTAGACAAGGCATCTACCACGATATTCATTTTTCCCTTGACATACTCAATGTCAAATTCAAAGGCTTGGATCTTTGAGACCCACTTCTTCTTCCTCTCACTGAGTTCTTTCTGATCAAGGAAATACTTGAGACCGTTATGATCAGTCTTCACTACAAACATGTTGCCAACCAGATACTGCCTGAATTTGGTTAAGGAATGCATGATCACTATCATCTCCTTGTCGTAAATAGGATAGAGTCTCTCTGACTCATTGAGATTTATTCTCTCAAACATGATGGGGTGGCCGCCCTGCATCAAAACTGCTCCAATCCCCACTCATGATGCGTCGCACTGTAATACAAATGGTTGTGAGAAGTCTGGAAGGGATAGAACAGGGCATGTGCTCATAACCTCCTTCATTTTGTCGAATGTTTGTTGTGACTCCTCTGTCCAATGAAAAGCACCCTTCTTGGTCAATTATGTGAGTTGTTCTCCCAACTGTGAAAAACCCTTGATGAACCACCTGTAGTAACTGGATAACCCAAAGAATCCTCTCAGCTCCATGAGATTCTTGGGCATTGAAAAATCCAAAATGGCCCTGATCTTTTCTTGATGAACCTTTAATCCCTTCCCACTGATGATATGCCCCAAGTACAGTAGTTCTCTCATGCCAAATTCACATTTGGATTCTTTGGCATATAAAGAATGTGCCTACATAAAACCCAAGACCTCTCCCAAATGTGCTAGATGCTCATCCCATGTCTTGTTGTAGATCAATATGTCGTCGAAGAATACGAGGATGTACTTCCTCAATTGTCCTCTAAATATATGATTCATGCAATAATGGAAAGTGGTTGGTGCATTGGTCAATCCAAATGGCATGACCAAGAACTCGAAGTGTCTGAAATGGCACCGGAACATTGTCTTCTCAATGTCCTGCTCCTTGATGTTGATCTGATGGTATGTTGAGTGTAGATCAATCTTAGTGAAGAATATTGTCCCATGTAACTCATCCATCATCTCATCTACGCGTGGAATGGGGTAATGATTCTTAATCATTTTCTTGTTGAGTGCTCTGTAATCGATGCACATCCATAACGTGCCATCCTTCTTCAGTACCAGGACGACTGAAGATGCAAAAGGACTCATGTTGGGCTTGATGTGCCCCATAGAAAGCAATTATTTGATTGCTTTCTCAATCTCATCCTTGAATTTCTTGGGGTAACTATAGGGTGATGTAATCACTAGTGTAGCCCCTTCCTCTAACTCAATCATGTGCTCAAAACCCACGTTGGGCGGTCTCCCTGGTGGTATCGACCCAAATACTGACTCATACTGACCCAGAAGCTCTTTGATCTGTGGGTGGTAATGCTCCCTACCCTCGGAATCCTTTTGCATGGTGATAAAACACTCTGCTGCGTAAGCCACGTCTCTGTGATGAAAGATCCACTCCATCCTCTTTGTCAATACTGCTCGAGGTGCTCCTGTAGACATGCCCCTTAGCACAACTCGTGATCCACTGGCATATCTGAAGCTCATGATCAACGTCTGATAGTTGAACCCAATCTCTCCCAATGAATATAACCATTGTACCCCTAACACAGCATCATTATCTAATAGGTCAACTACATAGAAGGTGTATGTCAAGGTGCAGTTTCCTAGTTTGACCTCTAGGTCTGGGATCATGTTGAAACATGTCATCATGTATCCATCATCCACTGCCACATGGAATCCCTCAAACTCCTTTATGCGTAACCCCCTCCTGGATACTAAGGACACATCTATGAAGTTGTGGGTGGCCCCACCATCAACTAAAGTTGTCATGTGTTTCCCCTGTACAAGGCCCTTGAGCCTGAGAGTGTTGTACCTGGGTACTCCTGAAAGGGTGGCTATGGTTCTCCCTTTCACCTCTCTATGAGGTTTTGCCTCCTCCTTGGGTTGTGCCCTTGTTGGTATCTTAGGTTTCTTTAGCTACTGCTCTGGCTCATGAGTGGTATCAGTATCTGAATCATTATCTGTCTATGCCTCAATATCCTCATCCTCCTCCTCACTGCATGTTTCCACTTTGATGTAGTGGATCTTTCCTTTTCCCATGCATCCATGCCATGGGACCCAAGGGTCTCTGCAGGAGAAGCAAATTTTCTTCCTCATCATCTCCCGTCATGTATCATCATCAAATATGGACTTTCCCTTCCATTCCCTTTCAGGATTCTTTTGATCCTTGTCTCTCTGTGGTACAAAGGGTTTGGTGAAGGGTTTAGTTTTTGGCCCTGAATCTACCAAATCTCTAGTGTGTCAGATGGTATCCTGCAAGGTATGAGGTCAGTAGGACTTCACCCATCCTCTCAAGGGTTCTATGAGCCCTTCTGTGAATAGCATGACCAATCAAGGCTCGGATATGTCTGTCACTGCCACTGCTACCCTCTAAAAATCTGAGATGAATGCCTCTGTTGTTCCAGTTTGTCTCAACTGGGCTAGATATCTAAAATGGATCTCTAGCTCCCTCTTGTCAAATCTATCCATGAGTCTCTATGTGAACTCTTTGTATGAGGTGATGCGATTGTGACCCAATGTCACCAATCCGTGATACCACCACTCATTTGCCTCACCCTTCAAGTGTAAGGTGGAAAAACTGATGGCCTATGACTCGGTCATCTAGTTGAGCTTGTAGTAGGTGTCTGGTTTCTGTACCCAAGCTCTGGCAATGAATTTGGACAATCCTCCAAAAGAAGGTATGGTGAGTTTACCAACTTTTCAGATGAAATCAATGTTATTCCCATGTTGTTGTTGTTGTTGTGGTCCTCCCCTCTGTGGATATCTGGGGCGGTTCCTGAGTTTGAGTCCACAATACTCGACTAAGTTCATATCCTAATGGAAGTCATGACCCAATGATGCATACTCTCTCTGATACGATGCAGTTTCCTCTGCATGAGTGGGCAATCTCTGTGCTATTGGTATATGTGCTGCTATCGGGGTGCCCTCTGGAAACTGGGAAACAACGGACGTGGGATCCTACTCACAGAGGTTTATGTGTGAATGGGTGACTGGGGTCTACTGCCTGCCCCTGAGTTCCCCTGTGTTGCATGTGGGGCTTGTGTGCCCGGGATGTCTACCATAGCTAGTCTATCTGCTACCTGATCCAAAGACTGAGACACGGTCCACTGACTAACTATCATATCACTGATAACATGCATGAAGGTTGCATCTAGATCCACGGGGGCCTTACCACTTCCCTCTGGTCACTCATATTTGTCACCTAGACTCCTCTCTACTTCACGCTTGGCCTCACACTCTGCTCTTCTCTCTACTTCTCTGTGTGCCTCTTCCTCTTCCTCTAAACTGGGAGGGAAGGGAGGAAAGTTAGGCATATCCCTTCTTTCCCTACGCCAATTTTAAGTGACATATCCATCACCTACATGCTCACGGGCATATGGTTCTTCTGTTGTATTCATTGTCTTTAGTCATAGGATGGCAGGACTAAAGCTCGGATACCACTGAAATATCCTTGATCCCTCTGATCAAGATATTTGCTACTGATCTAATGTTTTGTCTCGCAGATCTGATACATTGGGGGTTTCTGGATGCGTTTTGGTTGTGTGTTTGATATATTTATCGTTATTTCATGTGCATGTTGTGTATTTATGGTTTAAACAGTATATAGAGGATGCATGCAGAAGTGAAGAACATCAACTGCCCAATAACATGTATTATGCGACTCAAGCATGGAAATGCAATAAAATACTGGAAATATAGAGTATAATCATCAGCTAGATCTCATGGATCGTCACTGGAATACAAGCAAATAGCATAAAAATACTCGTGATCAAAAGATGAAGGCAAATCTGATGCATGCACGGATAGATCGAAAAAAATATGTGATTTCGGAGAGGTACGGTAACCGCTACCAGCTGGAAAACTCGTCCAAAAGGATAGACCGTTGGAATGAGCTGGAAACTACTCCAATAGAAGTGCCTAGCCTTTAGACTGAAATGGATGAGTGTCGGATGTCAGATTTGGTCTCTAAGGCACTGGATCTGGACCCTTGGGGGGTTTGTGCACCTCCTGGGACATTGGGTGCACCCCAAATGATTCCAACAATGGAATCTGCTAATATAGGACTCAAAACGATCGTCCCACTAAATTCAGAACTGGGTCAGAAGGGTTTCCTCGGATCTTCCCTGATGCTTCTCTTGCAACCTCAAATGTCCTGTAGGAAGAGTTGCGCCCTAAATGGCTAGATGATGCACCCTGCAAGATTCCACCGTCAGAATCTGATGGAAACTAGCTCAATATGAGTGCCCTGGATGGATCTCAACTGGGTCGGAGGGAAACTGCAATCTAAGCTCGGACCTCGTGCAGCTCCACAAACCCTCAATCTAACTTGTGCTCTCACTAGCTAAGTTGTGCACTCTGCATTGGATACTCGTGAATAGCACAATGAAATACCTGGATGGTATCTTTGATGGGATAGGGTGTGTCTCTCAACACCGAAACCAATTAATGGTGGTGGTTTCCCACAGAAATCCACAAAACAGTAAAGTCGACTCTCTTCCTCCTCTGGGAACTCTCAACATCAAATCATAACAAAGCATAATGAGGAATTATGTCAAATTCCTCCCTTTATACCATTCCCTATCTAATTCACCATTGACCTCACTTAAGCTAGGCGATTCTCCTCCTGAGGTTAATAATTAATTAATTAATTCCACCCTTAGCACCTTTTCATTATAATTCTTTGTTGACTTAGGCTTAAGTGACTTTTCCTAAGTATTTTGGATTAATTCATCGTTTAGCCATCAATTCCTCCTTATTTCTCCATCTTGTTCCATGTTTGTGCTTGACTCTAGTCTATGGGAACACATAGACTACTAAGTCACTCCCTATTGGCCTACTCTTGGGAACAGGACATCACATGTAATTGGGTAGGCTCATCCCCCAATTCTACACTTTCTATTGAAGAAGGTGTAGTAGGCACTGTGCGGTTTGAATGGATGGCTTGATGTATGTCTTTGAGTTCCTTCTCTATTCTTTCATACAGTGTTTCTTGCTTCACTTCATGTCTCTGTAGGATATCTTCTAAAGCATCTTCTATGGTTGCAATGATGAGATCTACATCGTCCACTATGAGCACATTCTTTGACTAAGGCTTGTTGGCTCAGGCCTTCTTCTGTGCTAAGGGTTTCTGCAGAGAAACCTTCCTTTTATTCGATGCCTCGGCCTTTGTAAGGGGATCCTTTGGCATTGATACTTCACCTTTTTCTTGCTTGTCTCCTTCTTCCCCTCCTTCCTCTTGTTTCACTTCGTCTCCTCCTCCTCCTACAAGTGAATCAGGCCTACTCTCTTTTGAGGCGATTTCCTTATCATCATTGTCTATGTTCTGCATTTCCTCCTTTTCCTTTTTCTTTTTTTTCTTTTCGCTACTATGCCCATCATACTCAGTCCGGGTGAGTTATGCATCTTCCACTGGTACAAGGAATTTTGCTGGCAATTCCTTAGTGATCTCTTCCATGTCTTCATCGGACAATTTATAATAAGATTGCAGCTCCTCCTTACTTTCATCTCTATGCACGGTGATATAGATGAAGTGTCGGTTTGCGCGGAACTTTGGTAGTGGCATGTATTGATGCAAAGAATTTGGGGTCATCCGTGGGAATGATTCAATGGCGTGCTTCAGTTGTAGGTAGTACACATGGAACATTGCATTCGATTACCACTACTTCGCCATATCACTCGTGTACCACAAGGTGGAGAACCTTGCGGCCAACAGCTCTGATGGCTCGACTCGGGGAATGTCGCTCCTTCCGGCATCTTCCAAGCGACAAATGAGATTAAAATCAGTAACCAACTAAAATGAAACTTGTATCCTTGGTCATGTGCTTCGCGGTAGTCCTTTTCCAACTCATTGACGAGGTAACTCACCCAGTTCATCTTCATTCCTTCGACACACTTCCCTATGAGGTCCACTATGAACACTATGACTTGTGTCAGATGGTTCTTTCTGACGAGCTTGCCAGCAATCAGTTGGAAAGCAAGGTGCATTGTGCCATCCTATATGGAGGCTACCTTATAGCCTCGCTTCCCCTTCTCTACATCGCCATAGTCTTCTTTTATACGCTAAGCCAGGGCGTGATCTGCATCCTTCCCTAGGTAGAATTGTTGAGGGCCTGGTCCCTACATGCTTAGTCCTGTGATGAGGTGGATCAGTGCCAAATCCACAGTGATGCGCCTATCAATCCATAGATAGCCTCTGTGATAGCACGACAAGAGGATTTTAACGCAAGTGTTAAGCTCCTAATGTCGATCAAAGTGGGGGATCTTCATTACGTTCAGGATTGTCGATCGTGGGAGCTCCTTTATCCATGGTTGGGAGACTATGCGTTTCTTCTTCCTAGTCATCTTCATCAGGTACCTATACGGCATGAGCATCACATAGTTCTTTCGGTATTCTATGTTGAATTCATTGTTCTTCAAAGCTAGGATGTTTCCTAACTGGGGTCCAACTGCGTGTATCCCCTTTGGGAGGTACACAGTGATCATCATGTACTCGAAATCACGTGGGACACTGTCACGGTTAACCATGCCAACCAGAGGCGGGATGTACTCCAACAATGCCAATGGGATCTTCTCTGCGTTAGCCAGATCATCGCGGTGCTTGCTTCGCTTCTCAGCAGTGCAGCCGAAACGCCATCCAGTCGATGGGGATGATTGCAATCCACCAGTGAATGATGCATGTATTCCTACAGACATGACTTTCTCAGTCATGAGGTCTACAAGAATATCCTCCACAGACTTCTCTACTACACTACGCTCGCCCGACATTCACACTTTGTAATAAAATGAATCGGGTAGGCGAACGAAAAAGAAAGGTAATCAAATGAATGGCGAGGTCTAGAAATAACAGTGTGATATGCAATCGATTCTTTGTTAGATCGGATATCTTGGTTTTCAAAAATTGGTCCCGGCGCAGCGTTCGACGAGTTAAATAAGCAACGTCATAATATATTCCTCCAACGGGTAGGAATATGTCCATCATGCACATCCATCCGTTATGGCACGGTCTCAACAGTCCAACGACGATATTTTTGTCAATAACTGCATTTCTAGCCGTTCTAGAGTGTCATTCTAACAGTCGGGGCGCCTCTAACGGTCATATTGCTTCGCCATGGAAAAGTATCATTCTATGTTGTTCTTCTATTCCGACGAGGTTCAACTTCTGCAGATCTGTCTCCTGCGAAGTCTTCTCTGGAACTTCTTGTAGTTTTTCTAACTTTGTTTTCTTCTTACTAAGATTTCTTGCCTTTTTTCCTATGATCTGAGTCTATGGGTTCCTCTTTCCATTCTTATTCTTACTTTCTCTTAGCCTAGTAGCTTCGCACTACTGATGTTCGTCCAAAGGGTGCAAAGGTAGTACTTCTTCTCTTATTAACTCTAGGGTAGGTAATTTTCTTTCTTGCATGGATAGGTCCTTCAAGCCTTTTTGTGTTCTTTCAACTTCAACAGCTACTTCTCTTTCCCTCTATTGCTTCAACTTATCCTGTTGTTCTTCTATTAGGTGGTCTATTTTTCTAGCTATGAAGTCCCTTAATTCTTGCTTTTTCTATTCTGTAACATCCTCCTCTACTTTCCTTCTGATATGATCCTTTTCAATCCAAGTATTTCCTAACAAAAATGAAAAGGGGACACTTCTCTCAACAAACTTGATGACTTCAAATTCTTCTTCATTCGGTGTTCCATGGGAAATCATAGGTACATTAGTAACTCTTTCGCATAGGGTTATCATCTTTCCTTTAAACAACCCTATCCTTCCCAAAGAAGGTATCATAGCAGGGTTTCACAAAATTTCCCAAGTGCTTTCTGACATAATATTCACATGTGTTTCTTCATCTAATACACAGTCTATGTCGAAGTCTTATATTCTTGTAACTATGCACTGCTTTTCTTTCAAGATCTCTGGTAAACTAACATCTTTGTGATCATTCATTGTTTCTTTCAACTGTAATAACATAGTCTCTGATTCTTTCTAGTTCTCTAACATATCCTTAGCCTCTTGACTTTATTTATAGTTTTCTTGTCTCGGGTTCATATTTTCAACTTTAGCAATCATTCTTGGGCAATCCTCAACCTCATGACCAATATCTTTACAACAAAGACAAATAGGACTTATACCAGGGCATTCCTTAGCAAAATGTCCCGGTCTTCTGCAATTATAACACAGTTTCAATCCTCTCTTTCTTTTAAATGATACCTAGCCTCTCCTATACTATGTACTGGGATCACCATGTTGGACCTGCAATCTGCAAAAATTCTTTCTAGGTTCCTGCATCCACTTGTTAGTCCAAAAATTCTTTCGATGCATAGGAATAACATATATTTCATTATCTCTATCAAATTTATTTAGATCCATTCTTTCTTCTAACTGTGCCCTACTTTTCAGACTAGGATAAAATCTATCAAACATACCTAGATTCATACTTTAGAAGAAAAAATTTCCCCTTATCTTACCTTTATCAGAGCACAAAGCTTTAATATCTTGCCTCTTTTCTTCAAATCAAGTTTCTTTCTTAGAACAGAGCTTCGCAAGTCAAGTAGAATATTGTGCACTACAGCAACATATCTACGCACAGATCTTTCTCTTTTCTTCAGTTCCCAGAAATCACAGTTTCAAGTCCTGGCAACAGAACCATTTGTTGGCATAGGGGCAGACCCAGGGTTCAACGCTTCAACAACACACCAACAAAACCCTAACTATCGACCCTTTCAGCAACACCTGCGAAGCATATGAAGTCTCACCTGAGGTAGAGGCAGGGGGGTTTGTAGGACTCAGGTGTCTACAACCAAGATGGGACACAGATCTTTGATTACAACGCTTGACAGAGCACTTAGCCAATAACTTTCATTAGTTCTTGAACTTTATCCACATTACAAGTTAAACCTTTATTACAGATTAGCGCAGTAGTAATCAAGATTAAGAACATCCAATATTTTATCACATAGCATCATCTCAGATATAACATTCATTCACATCATTAAGCACTAAGAAACAACATCAGATGCATTCATTATATGTTATATCAAAAGCACTAAGAAAATAAGCATATAAACAATATCGACAACATCGCACAAAGCACATTAACACAGGATATATGTGGTTAACCCTAGTGTGGGTCTAATTCCACCAACTCTTCTTCTTCTTTATTAGTCTTCGATCTCCTTAGATTCATCGGTTCTTGTGCACAAAGACACAGAGCTCAGCTTCGCATTGGACAGGTGATCTGCACATAGTGCACTAGATCCACCTTCCTCAAAATCAGGTCAAGGCACAGAGCCAACTCCTTGAGAGCACAAATCCTTACACATTCTATCTGCACAACGCCTCTTACAATCACTTGCACTTAGCTCTGCAAGTCTCAACACACAGTATGCACAACAACCAACGACTTCTCTTCGCACTTAGAAACCTTTACATACTCTTGCATGAAGCCAACTTAGGCAGGTTAGCAACTAGCCACACTTACAACTTCTTGCACTAAGTTGATCACAAGTAACTAGTTCTTACATCGCTTAGCTATCTATTTATACATTACAAAAAGGCCTAAACATGGGTAAACCCATGGGCCGACATCCCATACCCGTTACATAAACCCTAAAAAGCCCAAAAATCCCGCAAAACAAGTGAGATCCTGCGATCTCAACTTCGCATGGGCACTCCATCTTCGACCATCCTGTCGAAGTCCCAAAAACACGACCAATGTTTCCTCAACTTGGTCGAGGGCCAACACAAGCCAATTTGAAGTTTTTTGTTTGTGATGATATTGGTTATCAAGGCCACAATTTCAATTAAGTCATAATTTTAACTACAAAAATAAAAATGGTGTTATTGGAAGCATCACTTTTCGACTCTATGGTCAATTTTCCACAACAATATTGGTTGTCGAGGTTGTGGTTTCAAACAAGTTTCAATTTTAATCACCCCCAAAAAAATATGTTACCGATAGCACCATTTTTCGAAATCAATGGCATGAAGTCCAAGACCGATACAATGACCTAGAAGATGCCCCAAATGAAGAACCTAAAAGGTATAGCAAGAATAAATATGTGACCAAGAGCCAAAGGAAAAGGGGAAAGATGAAATTGGACCTATCATAGCACTAACCATCAAGTGGACAAACTAAAATCATACATCCGGACTATGCTAATGTAACTCAAAGGAGACTCCAACACAAGTGACTCTCGTTAAGATAGATGGAATGTCCTTGATAACATCCATGGGTACGATGTGTATAGAAAATGCATGATTAGCATCTCACAGTGATACTCTAAGTGGGTATGTGTATGGTTAGGTCATAATGTGTCAATTGGGTTTAGCTTGGGTGGTTGGAAGGAATGATTGTTATCCTCCCCCTAGGTTCAATCCCCATAAGTGACATGTGAACTCGTAATGAGTATATTATAGTAGTGGCTTTGATCCCCGTTTTTGACCAACCTTGTTCCCTAAATATTATAGGGTTTTCCCTAGGTATCATCCTCGAAATGAGGGGAAGTACTTGAGGGTTTACCTAGGGCTATGTAACTTGGGAAAAAAATGGCTAGGTTGTTGTGAGAAAAAAATATAGTGTAGAGAGTGTGCAAAATTATTTGATCGGTGGAGTAAATGAAAGAAATCAGAGGCACTAAATAACTCTAAACGAGGAGTTTGAAATTATTTTAGCAAGGGGAATATTGTATAGGGGCATTGTTGAAAGAATCGTGACTTGATAAAAAAAATGCCATAAACATGGGATATGGTTTGATGATATTGAGGTGAAATGTATGTGTAGACCCTTGTATGGCATGGATCTAGAACCTCCAAGTTATTGAAATTAAATGTTCATCACCAAATCTTAGTGGATCAAGTTTAAAATACTTTGATGGTATTTGAAAACAAGATATCTTTATTCTCGCAAAGGGTGGAAGACGAGTGTGGGATCCCCTAATAGATGCACAGTGGTGCATAGTATCAGTATTCCTATCATTAGTTGTAATCTTGCAGACATTTTGGGAATTTGGATTATTGTATGAGCCATTCTGATGAGCCTCAGATTCATTTATATAAATCTTGGTAATTTCTTTGGTAAAGGTGTTGTGGTTCACAACAGTTAATAAAAATAAAAATATTGTGTTTGGATCTATTATGATTACGGTTGCATTGATGGGAAATCTCCAACTAATGTACATGAGTGTGGCATTGATTACATTTGAAGGGGTTCCACTCATAGTAATTGGTTTATACCCATTCTATTGGAATCATTGATTTGCGTAAAGGGGATATATATTCATTTGAACATGAAGACTAGCCATATTTGACTGTGGGATCCCTTGGCATGTGCACTATAGTGCATTTAATATTACCCTACTTGTCATTAGTTGTAAACCTATGGGAATTTTATGGATTTGTATTAGCCTATGACCCATTGAGATGGGCTTATGAGTCATTTATATAAGTTTTGGTGTGTTCTCTATATTGTAATGGTGTTGTGATTTGTAACAATTAATAAAAATATTATGCTTGGATCTATTGTGATTATGGTTGCATTTATGGATGATCCTTAGCTAAATGTACATGGGTGTGGCATTTCTTACATCAGAAGGGGATCCACTCTATCTATCATGGATATACTAAAATCATTGATTTGGGTAAAGGAAGAGATACATTCCTTTGAACACGAAAAATAGTATATGAGATTTAAGGTTTAGACTATAGTTTAGATCCATTCTCTATTATGAATATACTAAAATCATTATTTAGGTAAAGGGAGATATATATTCATTCTAATAGTGAGGTATAAGCTTTTATATTCATGATTTCTAAAATAAAAATTTATACTAAGTTTGAGAATACTTTCATTTCAAAATTCTGGAAATACATGAAAATACATCTTGAAGAAACATTGAGGACTACATGGGAGGGGAGGGGATAAAGTATCTATTCAAAGGTATTTTTTCAAATGCATGATTAGTATCTCACAGTGATACTCTAAGTGGGCATGTGTATGGTTAGGTCATAATGTGTCAATTGGGTTTAGCTTGGGTGGTTAGAAGGAATGATTGTTATCCTCCCCCCAGGTTCAATCCCCACAAGTGACATGTGAACTCGTAATGAGTATACTATAGTAATGGATTTGATCCCCTTTGTTGACCAACCTTGTGCCCTAAAGATTCTAGGGTTTACCCTAGGTACCATCCTCGAAATGAGGGGAAGTACTCGAGGGTTTACCCTGGGCTATGTAACTTAGAAAAAAAATGGTTAGGTTGTTGTGAGAAAACAATATAGTGTAGAGAGTGTGCAAAATTATTTGATCGGTAGGTGAAATAAAAGAAATTAGAGGCACTAAATAACTCTAAATGAGGAGGTTGAAATTATTTTAGCAAGGGGAATATTGTATAGGGGCATTGTTGAAAGAATTGTGACTTGATAAAAAAAAATGTCATAAACATGGGATATGGTTTGATGATATTGAGGTGAAATGTATGTGTAGACCCTTGGATGGCATGGATCTAGAACCTCCAAGTTATGGAAATTAAATGGTCGTCACCAAATCTTCGAGGATCGAGATTAAAATACTTTGATGGTTTTTGAAAACAAGATATCTTTATTTTCGAAAAGGGTAGAAGGCAAGTGTGGGATCCCCTAGTAGATGCACGGTGATGCATAGTATCAGTATGCTTGTCATTAGTTGTAAGCTTGCAGACAATTTGGGGATTTGTGTAATTTTCCTAACTTGGCTAGTCTAGGAAACACTGCTAATGTGTGTGTAGGATCAAAGGTTTACAGCATATAAATGATCATACAAATAATAAACTCGACAAAGGACTACAAAGTTGTATTATGATATCTCTGTGGATTACAAAATGGTCGAATGCGGCTGAATAAACTGAAAATACTCAAATATATCAACAGAAAAAGGATCTTAGACGGAATACAAATAAGCAATTGTGGCTGAATAAAATAACAACACTCGGCTAGATCAAAAGACAAAAGGATCTTAGCCGAAATACAAATAAGTAACTAAAAGATAATACCCGGAATATGGGAGCACTGTGGAATCAATGAAGAATGATGGAAGACCTGGATGATCTTCCCAGTGACTAGGGTGTGTCTTTCAACACTGAAATCAGCCAACTGGTGTCTTCCTCCTGGAATACACTGAACTATCTCTCCTGAGATGTGCCTCTTCTCCTCAATGACAAGTCATAATCTGCATAATGATGAATTAGGTCGCTGACCCTTCCTTTATAGCTTTCCAAAACCCTAAATCATGTTGAAACCCTAATTCACTATTGACTTCCAAAACCCTAAATCACTGATGAAACCCTAATTCACTGTTGACTTCTATTTTTAGCTCATAATGACTTAAAAGTGATTTTAACCCTTGTTAGCTCAATGTCACTTTCTGAATATAACACATGTGACTGGAGTGACCTCTAGTAACCTTGTTTACCCCTCTTTGGCCCTGGCTATAGTCTAACGGGGCGGTTTAGACCATTAAGCCTCCTCTCTGGAGCTCCTATTTGGAAAGGGACATTACAGTCCTCCCTTCCCGAAATTGCTTATCCTCAAGCAATACCAGTCCAGGGTGTTKCAACACYTSCTCGCTCTCCCAAGTAGTGTCCTCTACTAGAATCCCTCTCCATTTGATCAAACACTCTCTRATGACCCTACTCCTCAGTTTCCGCTCTTGGAACTCCAAAACCTCCTTCGAAACTAACTCCAACTATCCCTCCTCATCCAAYGGGGGRAGMTCCTCTGATGTGCTAATGAATTGTCCCACTACCTTTTTTAAGCAAGACACATGGAACACATTATTAATCTTTCTCCCCTCTGGAAGCTCTAGCTCATAAGCAACCTCTCCTACTCAGYACATGATCCTATAAGGACCATAAAATCTGGGTTTGAGCTTCTCGGCCCCACTCTTCTTCAGAGATGACTGTCTGTAGGGTTGGAGTCTCAAGAAAACCAAATCTCCAACCTCAAAGCTACGCTCTATCTTGTGCCTATCCACACTTATCTTCTGTCGGTTTTGCGTCGTCTACAGGTTCTCTTTCAACAACTTGAGGATCTCCTGACTCTCTATGATCCAATCCTTGGCCTTGGGAGCTCTACTCTCCCCAAAGACCAAGTCTACCAAAGTGGGAGCATCATATCCATACAATGATCAGAAGGGTTTCATACCAATGGACATGTGGAAGGTGGTTGTTATTGGATAAATCTGTAAGTGCGGACACAAACCAATCTCCCTAGATCCACCTGGATCTAGAACAAAGCAAGACAGAACATGACTCTTTCCCTAGATTCTAACCATTGAATTGAATAGGAGACAAGAACAAAGAACATACCTTATGATCGCTTCCTTTGGTCTTTGTTGCTCCTACTTTGCTCCAGTGCTCTCGTACAGTCAAGACCAAAACAATACTGATCAAAATCTGGACCAGGGGTCAAAATTTTGCTCAAATTTCGAAGTGCTCGAAACGCGACAAAAACGGTGCCATTGAGTTCGTCTCGTCTTCCTGATTCTGGTGGTATATTTACTTTGTCAGACGGACTTCGTATGAAGAAGATATCGTGATCTGTTCGTCAAGCCAAATAGGCAAAAAATTTGATGCTGACTGTGCAGTCCGTACAGGACACGTGGCAGGTCCATACAGGACACATGGCAGGTCCATACAGGACACGTGGAAGGTCCGTACAGGACACGTGGCAGGTCCGTACAGGACACGTGGCGGCTCCAGGTGATGACATGTGTCAGGCAGATTTGTCTTTTTGGGCGTACGGTTGGACCAATTCAGAGGTGACACGTGTCACCACTGGAAGGGTGACACGTGGCACGGGTGACGTCAGCAGCTGACATGGAAGGCTGACTGGGAAGATGTACAGCGGATGATGTGGTAGGTGACAGAGCGTACGGCAGCGATGCATGGAAGATGACGTGGACGAATCATCGGTTGGCACGTGGCATGCATTGGTTGGATGTAGAGGTGCCACGTGGCCCAATCGTGGGCTGCCATGTGGCACCCCGGTATTTGTCTATTTGGTTTTGGTTTCAAAAGTTTTTGGGGTCGACCGGATTCGAACCGGTGACCTCCCCCTTTGGCAGTGCCTTTGTAAAGTCCATCGGGCCAATAGGCCACAAGGTGGTTCTTGTTAGCATTATGGGAAAAATTGTATTTATGTTGAACTGAAGTTTGAAACGGCGGGGGAATGGGTCTGGGCTTAGCCCCAGCCCACGGTCTAACTGACCTGACCACATGACCTTCCCTCGGCGCAAAACATGACCGTTACATAGAACCGGGCGCGTTTCATATTATGGTTACATTACAACCACCATGTGCACGTGGTTAAGTTTGTTTTCAACAATTATTATAACCATAAACATTGTTTAATGGGCGTGGGGTTATGTAAGCCCGTGGTTCTATTCTTGTACCATGCGACCGGTGCTAGCGCCAATATGAAAGGGCCAGCGCTTAGCCCGTAGGGCTAGCGCTAGGCCATATTGTGTCATATGACCATCCGAAAGGAG
>ML785635.1:280498-293238 GCA_009831015.1 Picea engelmannii | reverse complement strand
GAGCAAGTGCCATTTTCCTACCTTACAAGCAAGTGATATGGTTTAACATCTCATCCATTAAATCAGTTGCCTGTCATTTACATCTAGCATCGAAGATACTCATCATAGTAAATGATTTTTACCAGCAGCATTGTTAAACCATTGGTATTAGTGTAGACATCATCCACCATAAGTATTAGTTTAGACAGCATCGACCCATAGCATCAGGCTATTGGTAATGTTCAATGTAAATTGTGCAACTCAATTTATTTCATATAAACCGGATAGAATTTACATTAATCAGTTCCCCATTTCATCTTGCTCCCATGTTAAAATAAGAACCATCAATATTTCCACATCTCATGTTAAAATGAGAACCACCAATATTTCCACATTTCAGCAGCAAAAATAGCTATCATACCAGCTGGTGACATCGAAATATATGTCTATGAAACACACATATTATACTCCATTACACAAGTATACTAAAAATTAAATTTGACCTCAAATCATTTAACCTTTAAAAACCAGTAGCCAGTCGCTGAATAACATAAAAGCTTTCCATGCTCACACTGGTCACACTCAGTTACTAAGAATGTCCTTCAGGACTTAAATATTTTGACTTATATATGATCAGGAATCGAGTGCATTTACAATATTCAAAAGGATAATTAACAAGAAAACTTACACGTCAAATTTCAATGTAACACAGCCCTTTTACCCGTCAAATTTCAATGTAACACAGGCTCACGCGAAACCTACAAATTAAATTATGGGATGAAATTATGACTTTAGCTTTAATAAAAGGTATAGTTTAAATGTTTTATTTTTTTACCAATTTTAGTAATCATAACTGAAATCTAGTGATACAATTGTTGGTGAGAAATAACAGTTTTTTTGTTGCTTGATAATTGCATTTTTAGTAATCATAACTGAAATCTAGTGATACAATTGTTGGTGAGAAATAACAGTTTTTTTGTTGCTCGATAATTGCATTTTTAATAATCATAACTGAAATCTAGTGATACAATTGTTGGTGAGAAATAACAGTTTTTTGTTGTTTGATAATTGCATTGGGCATCTTGAAAAAAATTTGGAGCCTTCTAATTATGAGGATTTAACTGTTGAAATTTGCAATTCCAACAATTTTTAGCCAAATTTCAATGAAAATTGACCAAAACCATATGACCTAAAAAAAAAAGCATTGGGTTCCCTTAAAGAGCTTAATATTTGTTACACACCAAAGGGCATTGGGTTTGCTCAAGGAGCTTAATATTTATTACACACCACTCATTAAAGAAATACATGAAGTCTCATTTTAGCCAGCCTATGGTAACTTCAAGGACACCATGTACATTGCTTTGATCCAACATCTTTAAATTTCTTCATCCCAATGTGGGTAAACAATATACACACTGTAACAGAGTAATAAATGCTGAATAAACTGGAATATACACCCTTAATCTAAATGTAATAAATATTATATAGACGGAGATATACGCTGTTAAATCTAAAAACATTTAGTTAGATATCTAAATGTAATAAATACTATATAGGCTGTTGGATCTAACTATGTATATCCAGCAACTAATAAAATAATTATACAACACCAACTAATAAAAATTTACAATTAAACTGCTCAAACTACAAGATTAGAGCACGACTTCCTCGAGTACCCGTAAACTGCGCTATGAAAATAGCACAATCAAATTATGAGAATATAGCATAACTTCCTCAAGTACATAAAAAGCTTAACTCACCCACTTAATTTTATTGGATGAATAGAAAGCTAAGCTAACCCAATGGAATTGTTACGGCTCTAATTTTTTTTTATATTTTGGTACTAGCTAATCCAATGGAATTGTTATATTTTGGTACTAGCTAATCCAATGGAATTGTTACTGTTCAATTTTTTAAGATATTTTGGTTCTCACTGACCCCATGAAATTGTTACTGTTCTATTATTTTATATATTTTACTGGTTTTAGTTGTGATGTGAATGACTTCATATTATATAAATTCAATTATAATGATTATATCATATAAATTCAATTATAATGATTAACTAGACAACTCTTAATCCAATTAATTTGATTAATCTTAAAATAAGTCTTAAAAATAAGTTATGGTTTTAGTTGTGATGTGAATGACTTTATATTATATAAATTCAATTATAATGATTATATCATATAAATTCAATTATAATGATTAACCAGAAAACTCTTAATCCAATTAATTTGATTAACCTTAAAAAAGTCTTAAAAATAAGTTATAATAGTAAATTTGGTGTTTGTTGTTTATTAACATTTAGTTTGTGAATTCGTTTACCATGTTAATCTAGAACCACTATTAATTTAGATGAACAAGTTAATTAATTTAAGTTCATTTTAATCTTAAATTTATTAATTCTTTAAATGCATATATTTGAACTTTCATACTATTTAACAATATACACTAATTATCATAGTTTTTTATACCTCAAAGAAAGGAATATACACTAATTAATATAGATTTATGTTCACTTCAAAGAAAGGAATATAGATTATCACCTCAAAGAAAGGAATATAGATTTTCACCTCAAATCTATTTATTAAAGGAGTAATATATGTAATAATTAATTAACAAAGATTCATTTCACTTCAAATTTGTTAAGCATTTATTATTTTAAATGTAAACATCTATTAAATATAGAGTAAATGATCCGTAAGTGAAAGGAAAGTCACCTGTTCTAAACCAAAAAAAAAGTTCAGAGATATAAAATAATTAGCAAAAATCAATCTTAACTTACTCCAAAAACCAACACTTTTCACCTCAATATATTTATTAATTAGCAATATATCTATTAATTAAAACAACACTTTTCACCTCAAACATATAAATTTTCACCTCAATATATCTATTAAATAACAATTTATCTATTAAATAACAAGAGAAATATGCAATAAATAATTAACAAAAACCCATCTTAACAATTTATCTATTAAATAACAAGAGAAATATGCAATAAATAATTAACAAAGACCCATCTTAACATCTGTTATTTTAAGATAACTAGCAAAAATGAATCTCAACTTTAAATTTATTTACTCCAAAAACCAACCCTTTAAAAAATGGAACAACCCAACACTTGTTTAAAAAAAAAAAAAAGGGAACAACCCACTACTGCTACATCATGAATATATAGTAGTTTAATTCTTTTACTTTTTCATTTTTTTGCATTTCTTTATTTTTTTTCTTAAATTAACCTAATTTTACTTGGGGATTGGAGTTTTCTCCCACCCCAGAAAGTACATACAACAATTGATATGCAGTAAATCGAGACCAAATACAAAATTTCTAGTTGTTCTGCCTGATCCAACTCTTAAGGAAAAATACAGGGAATCACAAGTTGCAATCATGGTCTGAAGAAAAGTAATGAACATCCCATCGTGCTCACAACTGAAAACTCACAACTAAGAATAGAAGCAACTGAGTCAAGATATTACAAACGAATGAAAGAAAACAAGACCTTTCAATATTTTTTACCGAACAGCAGAGTCCACACAGACCAGACGACCTATAAAATAGCCAAACGGAATCAAACGTGCTCACAAAACTGCATAACTTTGAACTAAAATTTCCAGGAGGCCTGTCTCTCACAGCAATGAAAATCCTACTACATAGGGTAAATCAACGACCGTTAAACCAGCCCATTTCTTGCGCAAGGGTACATCGAAATATAGTAAACAATCCAAACGATACCAAACGGGCCTTCTGCCCTTTCTTCCACTCCATACAATAATACATGGTTTAATGGCAAAAATAGAATTAACAATCTCCTTCAACAGAATTTATCATCACACTGATCGACCAGAAGCAAATACGATAAAAACCAGAGAAAAAACCTATGTCATCAATATCCAATCCATATTTGTGTTGTGATTCTCCAAAGCATATTACGGACCACAGCCTGAAATTTGTAATTCTCCAACCTATATTTGTGATTGTTTGAGAAACTGAAACAGAAATTTTTTTTACCAAGAATTGGTTTTTTATTTGCAGCAGGACTCACTGTGTAAGCTAATCCAAAATTAATCATGTATAAAATAACTCCATGAGTGAATTTTCAGCAACCATGGCAAAACCTTGTTACAAAGAAAAAGGGCCTCGCAATTACAGCAAAAAGTTCAGGATTCAACCAGTGGATTCAAGATTTAAGAACATTTTGTAGAAGAGAATTTATTGTCAACGGCTTATTAAGTATTTGATTTCATTTTCCCTATTTGATTTCATTTTCCAACTGTTAACTTAAATGAAAGCGAATCAGAAAATCGTTACCAAGTCTCTGGAACAGATTTTAATTATGCATGCTAATCTAAAATTAATCATATATAAAATAACTCAATTAAGAATATTCTGAGACCACCTCGATGATAGAGCCTCATGACAAAGAAAAGGATTTCGATGATAGAGCCTCATGAAAAAGAAAAATTCAAAATGCAACCAGTGGATTCATGATTGAAGAACATTTTATATCAGATAATTCATTGTCAATGGGATAGGATTTGAACGCTAAATTCGACCTCGACAGGCAAACACATAATACTGTAATACTGACAGATACAAAAGTCCCAACCAAATAATAAAAGAAAATGAGTCAAACAGAGAATTTGTTTGTATAACCAACAGCCTAAAGAGGCCCCAACGTAAATAAGCTTTCAGATGACCTGATCCGATCTGATCATTGGCCAGAAACTACATGCAGCAGCAGCAACATAAACGCTTGCAAATCATTCAAACCCTACATAGAGGGCCACACCATGCGAACCACAAAATACACTCCAAAGATCTAGCAGCATCCCCGGGAATACAATGAAACCCCAATATACTCCCCTCCCTGCAATGAAATAATCTTATTCATTCGAGAACGCCAGGTTTTTTTTCTAAATATAAACCCATCATCAAATTTGACCAGAGAATAACACTTCGTTCCTTGTCCTTCTAAAAGCATGAAGGAGTCTCGAATATGTCCAGATCCAGAATTTAAAACCTCAGAATCTTATCGGCCTTCACGAGGGGATTAGCCTTGGCGATGGCCTCCCGCCCGGCAGTCTTGTAATCGTACGTACAGTTGTGTTTGTCAGAGTACCTGTGGAGGGCGCAGAACATGTCGCCGCAGCGGCACCTGAATCCGGTTAGCCCCACGCGTTTCCGGCAGGAAAAGCAGCGGTTCGTCTGGCGTGGCGGAGGGGGAGGGGGGTTTTGCTGCTGCTGGGGTTCCAGTTGATCAGCGGCCGTGCTGCAAGAAGGGCCAGACCCGTCAACGGCCAGGTATTTGGATCGAATCTCCTCATCTCCGACGTCAGGTCTCGGGATAGAAACCTCGCCCTGAATCTGCTGCTGCTGCGGCTTGTCGAAGGACGATTTGGGGGAGTTGAGCAGCACGAATTCTCGGTAGCACTTGGAGCAGAGGCTCATGGTGGCCGGGCTTCCGAAGAAGCCGCAGTTGTTGGCACAGCGAATGAGCCCTTCCGGGACCTGGCACCCGGTCTCCTCCTTTTCTCGGTTCCAGCTCTCCTGGGCCATTATATTCAGGAGCTCTCGAGTTCGAATCCGAGGAAACAAAGACCTAAAAAAAAAGGCCAAAAAAACCCCAAACCAAAAAAAATCTCTGAAACGAAGGCTGGATCTACTTGCTTAATCGACAAGAAATTCAGAGACACGCCAGGCGAACCAAAGAGGCCTTGGAAGGATTGAAGATGGAAGGGGGGAGAACGGAGGCTCTGATTTTATGGGCTAGGAGAGTGCCTGAACGGCCCCCGGATTTAATGAGTAGACGCTGCGAAAATTCGCTTTTGGGTCGGCAGATCTGCGGAAACTACTGCATTCCGTCCGCGTTTTAGCCCACTCCTTCTTGCTCTCCACGCGCAATACGACCGCAGCCGTTCTTTCTTTTTCTCCGATGGAGCCGCCCCTTCTGACCCGGGCAGCCGACGACCCCGTGTACGTGAGAAACAAGCCCTGCCACGCGACCCAAATGACACCGTGGCATCATAGTATCTCTTACACGTGGCCCTTAGAGTCATCTCTACGCACGGAAGGCTCCGCGTCCGGGCTGCCCGGTCGCCCCACCCTCCGGTAGTTCTCAGGTAGCCGCCGGCCGCGTCTGGGTGCGGCCGTGCATCCGACGTGGATGCCACGTCCTCTTGCAAAGAAAAGAAATAATATATTGCGGACGCACTAGGCCAATTTTCCTTTTGCTTTAGTCAGCCCTACTAAAAATTTGGCGGTGGCTTCCACTCCAACTCATCCCCGCTTTATTTTATGCTTTCCGACCTCCGCATTATCTTTCTTACGACTAAAGTAACTTCGAGGCAAGTCATATTCCAAATCTAGAAGTTGTGTGTAATTTGGTCAAATATTACAATGCTCTTTCACAATTTCCAAGTGCTTTTTGTGTTCTTTTTACCCTGTCGACATTATGAGGTAATTTAATTCAATTTAATTGGTATGTGGAATTTCGACAACGATCGACGCCCAATAGATCGTCATGTATGATGCGCTCTTACGTGGCAATTGATGGCCACAGGGATCTAATTCCACTCAACCCCTGGGTTATGATGCTTCTAAATTGACCCCAGTTAAGTTAGATTAGGTTAGGTCTGGTATGGAAAATTTGAGATATGCTTCTTGAGCTAATGGATTGTGTACACGTCCCATGGATTCTCACACGTCCATGGCTTAGGAGATGTGGGGCATACTTTCACATGGCCCAAGTCATGTCATGGACCTAAAACAAAATTATGTTAATCATTTTTTTATAATGTTTACGAATTTGAAATATGTAGTTGTTGGCTCACTTTTATTTTTAATTTGAAAAAGGTGAAAATTGAAAATACTTCATTCCATCAACTTTGGGCTAGGTACATTGCACTATGAAATATCCACTTGTCCTTAAGATTTTTGGAGTCAAGGGGTAATCATGGCCTCAAAATCATTTACAAATTGTATAGTTTTTTTTAATCTAGTCATGGCTTCAAAATCATTTACAAATTGTATAGTTTTTTTTTAATCTAGAAATTGTATATAGTTTATTTTTTATTTATATCATTAAAATTGTCATTGAGTATAGATGATTCTTTTCATATTTATCCTAAAATATGTGTGTTTCAATTTATTTTAATAGTTTTTAATGGAAATTTGGGAAATTGGAAAATTTATATTAAATAAAGGGTGTAGCAATGTTAGCAACAAATATACATTGATATGAGGCCTAATGCCCAAAGTTTGTTTATCAAAAAAGTCTACTTGTTGTATAAGGCTATCAACTAGGCAATTTTCAATATATCATTATTATACCTACTGATAGGCATGGTATATAGCTTTGAGTTAGGCTTGACTTTCTATTAGTTCATGGTTGACCAAAAAATATATACCCTTTTATCTAAAGTTTTGAAAAATAATGATTTATTTTAAATTTCAAATCTCATTTATCTGAGATCTTATTGGCCAAAGACTTTGAAGTCTTATTGCTGCCTTCACTCCCCCCAATGTTATTGTAATAAATATTTCTACCATCTAGTCATTTCATGCCTGCTCCTTCTCTCCCTATCTCCTTAAACAATAATTTCATTATTATATTCTGCATGTATATGCTACCTTGTAGCCTTGTTCGAAAATGCCTAATTATATATATTTCACAAAAACTTTCTAAAATCCTTTATACTTAGAAAAACTTTTCCGAAGATGGAAAAAGAGAGAGTCATCCAACTATTGGTGCCTTGCCTTATTCACCTTCACCCAGGTCTTCAACTATTCTCTACAAATGTGATTGCCTCTCCACCTGAGCCATAGAATTAAGGTCCTTGTTTACAATCTCAGATAGAACAGGGGGTGAATTGGCCAAATGTGCCATCGACAAAGAGCTTCTTTGTTTTTGCACTAGCTTGCTAACCAAAAGATGTCTCATTTCCCGAACTCCATTTTTGAGTGCAGTGATACATTTCATATGTTAGAGAAGAATACTCATAATAACCCCATTTTGCGAGTTGAAGCTACGTTCATGTGCTAAGAATTGCTCAAAGATAGTCCATGATCCATTACCTAGTTCCTTAATACTTTCCTCATGGTACTTTAAGGCTTGTCTAGTTTCCCTCAGCTCCTTGTTATCAATGGAATAATTGACTACTTCAAAGTGAAAAGAAACATAACCCCGGTGAGTTAGAAATACCATATTTGTCCACAAACACGACAAAACTGGGAGCAAGAAGATTTGAGGTCTACTTGGAGAGGACTAGAGCAATACCATGTAAACCCACAATTTTCTTTTGAACTCAAATATGTCAAGCTTAACACTGCACCTACCCCCTCTGAAACTAAATTATTACAATCCAGAACTAAAATTCATATAATAAGCCACCATACAATGGGTCCAGGGAAATCCCAGCAAGAATTGATGAACATAGGAGCCATAGTCCACAAAGATTTTACACTGAACCATTCTTACAGGAATTCGCCCACATCAATGGTCGAGGCATACCCGAAATTCTAAATGAATGCGAGAACAAAGCTTCATTTCATTATCCCACCGATGCTACATTGAGTCGAAGTAGAACCTTTCATAGGATGTTCAATGGATTGGTTGGATGTAATCCTTGCCATTAATCGAAACAACCCCAATTTTTTTCCTTGTACCCAAGGTCGCAAGGCGATCTTCCTTGGAGTTGTTTTCATGCGACATGTGATAACATGTTATTAATAAAATTGAGTAATATCAATGACTTTTTTTTTTTTTAACTTTGTGTACCATTGAAAGGTGTATAGTCTACTTTCAATCAACATTGACAAAGTTTCAAATTGGCAATAGGTACAAAGGTAATAAACCCCCTAATTGGTAATAATAGGTTATTTATTTGGGACTATACCAAAGCAATTATGGAGGTTGAGCCATTGATATTGAGTAGCATCTATAAGAGAAAAGATGCATTGGTATTAACATGGATGTATTTGTTATTATCCTTCTCTTATATGTTGATGATATTGTTCTTCTTGTACAAGTTATTCACAATATCAGTTGGGAAAGATGCAATCTTAGGTACAAGACTCTTTTTTATCACAGGAGCTAGTGAACAATCTTAACCAAAGAAACATTCATCTCTTGTATCAAGCGAGTCGGGTTCTGCCGAGGGGCTTGATAGGCTCATTGTGGATTAGTAGTGATGAGTTGGGTCTGGTCGTGGATCTTGTTGCAGAATGGGATAGATACAGGCAGAATTTGATTGATTTGGGCATCATTTTAGTGGATAGGTCGAATGAATTAATTTGGACAGGTGGAGATATGTTGGGACAAATATCTGTTAAGAATGTTTACGAAGCCCTATCTAATCAATTATGGAGATTCAAATTAGGGGGATGGACAAGGAAACTATGGAAATGGGATTGTTCATTGAAGATAAAGCTTTTTGTTTGGCTCTTAGTTGAAAACAAAATATTAACTTGGAAAAATTTGCAAAAAAGAGGTTGGAAGGGGCCAGGATTATGCTATTTGTGCAAAAATAAGAGGGAATCAGGTAAACACCTATTTGTTAATTGCTCTTTTACTATATCAATTTGGGAGGAAGTGAAAAAGGTTCTAAAGCTCACTTATGGTTGGAATGGCATATCGGTGAATGAATGTTTCCAAAACTGAGCAACTCAGAATTTTAATTTACAAGCTCTTCCTACTTATATATGCTGGAACGTTTGGTTGGATAGAAATAATTCTATCTTTGAGGAAGGGACCCCCTCTACTCAGAGAATTGTATATCTTGCTCTAGGAGCATTGGGCAATTTGGGGAAAAAACATAAAGTTTCTATCCCTAGGCTTACATCTACAATCCTTCCTGTAGATAAAGCTCTTGCTTGGTTTGATGGGCTTGCTCAACAGAATGGAAAACTTAGTGGTGCAGGCGGAGTCTTAAAGATAGATGAACATAAAGAGTATAGGTGGACATTAACTGTGGAACTGGAACAAATTACAGGGCAGAGCTCATGGGAGCTTGGGCTACTTTGAATCTTGTTTCAAGGCTTACAGTTTATGACTTACATGTTTTGGGGGATTCAAAGATCGCCATCGATTGGCTCAATCGAAAAGGCTCGCTAAAGGTGGAAACTTCAGATGGCTGGAAGGATAGAATTTATGAACTCCTCCCTCTATTTAGATCTATCTCCTTTGTGCACATATATAGGGAAGAAAACAAAGGCTCTTTATATATGTCGAGGGAGAATTGTCTATAGTCAATGGGTAGGAGGCCATGAGGGCCCTACACTCTTTTTAAATATGTATTGATCATCATTGATTCGTCTTTAGAACTCATAGATATTTTGGGTCTGCAGTTGGTTTTCGTTTCCCTCTTTGATAGAGAGTATTTTTGCCTTGATATTAGTCTATTGGTAGCTTTGCAGAAGAAGACATCCTTGACAGGTTTTGAATTTTGCTTTGATTGTCTGAGAGTCTCTTATATATTGGGTCTGCCCATAAAAGGGACGTCTTTGCTCGTGATGTACTGATTTTGTAAACAGATTATATTATTATGAATATAATGTGAATTTTTTAGTGGAAATTTTTTTTTTCACAATCTTCACAAACAACTCAAAGTTCTCCAACAATTTTGTAAAAATTATGAATTTACTATTAATATAGATAAAACCAAGATTATGATAAGTAAATCTACAAAAAAAAAATTGTCCTCCAATTTTGTACATGGTGATAACACATTTGAAGAGATTATACAATCTTACAAGTATTTAGACATCAATTTAAATTGGTACCACATGGTTGAGAAAAGAATCATCAACAGTTGAAAAGCTTATTTTAGTCTTGAAAACAAATGTAAAAATGTGAAACTCTAGGACTAGCATAAGAAAGAAAAGCATTAAACACATTAATTATCTCAATTATTTTAAATGACCTAAGTTAAATATACTTTTGTGAAATCCAAAGTCTCTTGATTGAAGTTAAATATACTTTTGTGAAATCTAAAGCCACGATCAATTTTTGGCCACATTTTTCGGACCATTTTCCCCCAAAATCTAGCTAAAATTTTAAAAGAATAGTTGAAATAGTAGATTTCAATTGTAGAGATGCATTAGGGGTTCTTGAGGGTGTTGAATCCATTTATGCATTCAAAAATGCAATTTCAGCCATGAAAAATTGCAATTTATCCAAAAATTATAACATTTAGACTTATTCATTTAGAATATATTAAATAGAGTTCGTTCAAGTCGAGCAACTTTAAGCTCTATATTCTTGCTTTTGCTAGGAAAAATAACCACCAAAATGCTCAAAGGAAGTTGTGTTAAAGATATTGAGGCTTAATTATTGGAACTCAAAACAAGACCATCTAGCTAATATTAAAACTTGCATTTCTATGAAGTTTGAAGATAAAACTAAAAACAATAATTGAATCATTAATAATTAATAATTGAAAGTTGAAATATTACAAAGATTTTATCAAATCCTAATTTAATTTAACAAAAAAAATTTAAACAACTAAATAAATATAAATAAATATTGCAAAATTTTGAATCAATACCCAGAACATAATCACTTAAAACTAACCCACAAATATTTTAAGATAATGATTTGGTAAAATTTGTGATAAAATTAATTCCTTTTCAAAATCTTTTATTTTACAAAAATCTTAATAATGATTTTGAAATTATTTTACAAAAAATTATAATAATAATTTTGATATTTTCAATTTCACTATATTCAAATATAATAATAAAATTTTAAAAATAATTAATTTGATTATTTTAACACATTTAATTAATTTTGATAAACGATAAATACTATTATCACTATAATCATAACAACAAGTTTAATAAAATTCAAACCAAATTATTATCGCAATTAACATTTTACCTTATCATAACATTAAACAATCCCTTACCAAAACTTTAAAATATATAATTAATTATTGTAATTAAAAAATATGTAACAAAATGTCAACCTAACAAAAGTATAACAAAATATAAATATAAAAATAAAAATATATAACAAAAGTCAAATTGTTAGGGGTCCCTTGTTACATGGATAAGAGGTTTAATACATTAAATTTGGGTTTAATAAGGAGGTTTAATATATTAAATTTAGTTTTTTTTATTATTTTTTATAATTTTATTATAAATTAAACATAAGTTAATTAATTAGAATTAATTTAATTGAAGGAAAAAAAAGAAAGATAATTTTAAGCTTTAATTATATTATATTAGAATAGTTGATGATGGAATGTATTGTTAAGACACTATGTTATGTGGAGTTATTTATTAAAAACCCTGAACTTACCTTATATATCGTGTGAAGAGCCAAGTTGACATACCTAAAAATTATAATAATATAAGTATAAGTATGTACCCAACTAATTATTAATTCTACCAATTAAAAAAGAAAAAAAAAAGAAAAAAAAATATATATATATATATATATAATTCTTAAAAATACATTCAAAAGCTTCTATCATCCAAATCAATTCAATGAATATTACTAAATTAGATACAACACTCTATTAACCTCATACTAAAAAAAATTATACCATATTAAAAACATAAATTATTCATTATTTCAAATAATATTTTATTTTAATAAAAACTATATTAAATTCCATATACTTATATTTAACCATACAAATAAAATATAGTAAGCAATTCCCACACTATTTTTTTTTATTGAATATTAATTATATATATATATATATATATAATGGGTTAAGGTAATTATTTGCCATTTATTTTATTTACAT
>ML785635.1:237350-275052 GCA_009831015.1 Picea engelmannii | reverse complement strand
TTTTTTATCATGCTCTTGTTCTTCTACAATTGGGTTTTAACACAAACTTTGTTGCTCATCCTTTTAAATTAAATTCGTTATGGTTGCGAGATGAAACCTTTTCCATGTTAGTACAAGAAGTATGGAATGATCCTCTTTTTCTTTAGGAAGTCGGGGCGCAGAGGAGATTAGTTGGGAAACTAAAACAACTAAAACATCGGGTTAAGACACGGGCAAAAGAAAAAAGATTACAAAATCAATTAGCCTTTGAAAAGATTGAGGGGGATTTACATTTTCATTACAAGCATAAGTCAAAAGGTTGGTAGAGCACAGAGTTGGATCTTCGTCTAAAGACTCTAGAGGCAGAACGAAATAAGTATCTTCTAGTAGAAGAGGAGCTATGGTGTTAGAGGAGTAGGGCAATATGGATCAAAAGTGGTGACAAGAATACAATTTTTTTTCACCAGTTTGCAAGTCATAGAAGGAACAACAAGCACATTTGGGAGATCAAGGGAGAAAATGGTATGGTCCACACAGGTCAGGAGACTTTGAAGAAAGAAGCTACTATATTTTTCAACAGTTTCTTTGAGGACACAGGACAAAACACCATCGCGAAACAGGTTGCTACAATAAGACTCTATCCTCGCCTAATCAATGAAGAGGATGTTATTTCTCTTGAAAAGCCTTGTACCGGAGAGGAAATCCATGAGGTTCTAAAAGGTTTTGCAAAGGACAAGAGTCCAAGGCCTGATGGGTGGACGGTTGAATTTTTCATTCATTTCTTTGATTTGGTCGGGGAGGATTTGCTGGAAGTAGTTGAAGAATCCAAGAAATGAGGTGAAGTTATCAGATCCCTCAATTCGACTTTCATATCATTAATACCAAAAGTCAATAAACCCACCTCCTTTGGAGATTTTAGACCGATCACGCTATGCAATTTATGTTATAAAATTATTGCAAAAATCATTGCGATAAGGATCAGACCTATTCTCTCCCAATCCTTATCTAATGAAAAATTGGGGTTCCTAAAAGGAAGACAGATTCTAGATGCAATTGGCATAACCCAGGAGTGTTTACACAGTATAAAGATAAACAAGTTACAAGCTCTGATTTTGAATATAGATTTAAAAAAGCCTATGACTGCATAAACTGGGATTTCTTACGTTTAACACTTTTACAAACGGGTTTTGGACTTCCTACTACCAACTCGATTATGAGTTGTGTGAACACTGCTACATATGCTATACTGATAAATGGGGAGTCTACTAACTTCTTTCAGAGCAACAGAGGCCTAATACAGGGTTGTTCACTTCCGCCTCTATTGTTCATCCTAGTGATGGAAGGACTCATCTTATCTCTAAAAAAAGGCCAGGCTGAAGGGAAGTTGACCGGGATAAAGGTGTCCAGAATAATAATGATTCTCCACCTTCTCTTCGTGGATGATGTCCTCATTATGACAAAGGATTCGATTGAAGAGTGGCAGGTGATCGAAAAAATACTTTGTGATTTTTGTGGAGTGACGGGACTGTTGATAAATCTTTAAAAATCTACCTTTCACTATAATGGGGTTCAACAGGAGGTCTTAGAATCCATCAAGGATATCTACCATTATAAATTCATTGAACTTTTTGAAGGTTTCAGATACTTGGGCTACTTCATAAAACATGATAATTATAAGGCAAAGGACTGGCACTGGCTCTTTTCAAAATTTGAAAAAAGAATAAATCATTGGTGCAATTGTTGGCTCTCCCTAGGAGGATGTTATGTGCTCATTAAAGTTGTTCTGGAGAGCCAACCTGTCTATTGGATGGCTTTGGAAAGTATTCCAGCTTCAATTCTCAACTGGATCAGACAATTGGTTTTTTGTTTTCTTTGGTCGGGCAGTAAGGAAAAACAGAATATCCACCTTTGCAACTGGGAGACTATTGCAAGACCCAAAAATTTTGGAGGCTGGGGGTTGAGGAACATACATCTGTTCCATAAGGTGTTGTCGACAAACACTCTTTGGAGAGTCTTGATGAAGACTGGCATATGGCATCAGGTCATTAAGGATAAATATCTCCCATATGGATCGGTGACTACTTGGCTAAGATCAACAACAAATCTTACGTCACAGGCTTCTCGGACATGGAGAAATATTCTTAAATCACTGCATCTTTTGTTACACTGGTTATGTTGGAGTCCCTACTCTGGTCACTCTATCTTATTAGGTAAGGATTTGATCCTGGGCCTAGGAAATTCATCTATTCTTACACAAGAACTGGTTTCCTCCCTCAATCAAAGAAATATTCACTACCTATATCAGGCCAGTAGAGTTTTACGTCCGGGAACAATTTGCTCCACATGGTTAGAAAGTGATGAGTTGGGTCTAGTTGGAGAACAATCAATTGAATGGGATATTTTCAAAAGATCCTTGATTGGAYCTGGTGTACAACTTACTGACAGACCCGATGAGMTGAAGTGGACTGGAGGAGGCAACTCGGGCCTTCTTACAGTAAAAAAAATATACTCTACCTTAGCCACAAAACTGTGGAAAAATATGATCGGAGGATAGAGGAAGAAATTGTGGCTTTGGGATTGTGCTCTCAAAATTAAGCTCTTTGTGTGGCTCTCTATGGAAAATAAAATTCTCACTTGGAATAATCTCCAACGCAAAGGCTGGACTGGGCCTAGTTACTGTCATCCGTGCAAAATCAATCGGGAGTCGGTAAAACACTTGCTGGTAAAATGCTCTTTTACTATTGAAGTTTGGGCTAGGGTAAAAAAAGCTCTAAATCTTTCATTTGGATGGCAGGGATTATCTGTGAATGAATGCTTTGAAAACTGGAATAACCAGAATTATTTGTATCCCTCTTTGCCCTCCATTATTAGTTGGTAAGTCTGGTTAGAACATAATAATGCCATCTTTGATTCTGGGAGTCCTTCTATCCAGAAGGTGGTATGTCAAATTCTAGGCATTGTTGGCAACCCCATTAAAAAGGTAAACGCACATCTCATTAGATCCATAAATTTTACACCAAAAGACAAATTAACAATTGGGTGGTTTGATGGGACTTCACAACAAAATGGGCTTCAAAGTGGTGCAAGAGGGTTGTTAAGGATCAATGAACATTCGATATACAAATGGACTCTAAACTATGGACAAGGTTCAAATATCAGGGAAGAACTCTTGGGGTTATGGGCTACACTAATCTTGGCATCTCGACTAAAATTCACTGATTTATAAGTCGTTGGTGACTCGAGAATAGTCATAGATTGACTAAACAGGAAAGGAAATATGCAGGTTGTTACACTGGACTGCTAGAAGGAAAGGATCAAAGACCTTAGTAAATATTTCAACACTATCACCTTTTCTCACATCTACAGAGACAATAATAAAGAGGCAAACTGGTTATCAAAACAGGCCCTTCAGATGCAACTAGGGAAGATAACATACAACTTATGGGAAGATGGAAATGAGGGACCTACATTATTTCTAAGTCTTTATTAGCTGACCTCAGGGGATGCCATCCTCACTATTTGCATCGATATCACTCTTTTTTGCAGTCATAGTCTGAAGATCTTTGTTTTTAGTTTTTACTCACCTGGAGGGTGACTATGTGGATGATATTTTTGTAAAGCTGGGGTATATATGTCCCCACTGCTGAAGTTTATGAGTTGGTTATCTTTTTCTTTATCGTACTATGCTGACTTTCTTTTGTAACTACTGTTAAGAGCACAGTTATATATTAATATAACGATATTTTTTTTTGTGGAAAAGTCTAATCATAATACAACAAATTTTATGAAGGATATGTATTTCTTCCAACAATTTCCATAATTTGGCTCTATAATAATATGAGAGATATTTATTTATTGCAACAATTTCCATAATTTGGATCTACAACAAATCTTTTGAAAGATATCTATTTCTTCCAACAATTTACTTAATTTAGCTCTAGGAATAGTGCTAAAGGCTTTTCTAAGATCAACAAAACAACATATGAGATCATCTTTTTTGTCTCTACAATCCTTGATAATAACTCTAAAGGTGGCAAGGTGGTCAGTTTTAGTATGTCTATCCCTAAACTGGACCTAATGTTTAGCTCTTTTATTATTTTCCTGAATCCATTAACTAATCTCCTTTCAAGAAACAAGTGAAGTAACTTCACTAAAATGGGCTTAATCATGATAGTATGGTCACTGACAAGGCCAATTTGGTCTTCGTATTTGAAGTAAGGACAAATAAACTTTCAATCCACTATTTATGAAACCTTGCTTCACAGTGCGATTGAAAATATGTTTGATATGAGGAATAAGGCGTAGAGTCCCAAGTTTTAAGATCTCAACTTGGTATCCTTCAATAACTTTATCTTTTCCATTTGCAAGATTCCTAATGCCATAGCTTATATCCTTTGAGACAACCTCACTATAGTGATGAATGATTTGGATTTCGTCATAGACTTGAAGGGAAACATAAAATTTGTTCGTGTAGGAGTTACGACCATTTATGTTAATATACCCAATTCTTACAAAAACCATAATAACCTTGGTACTTAAATTTCCACCATGTTTTCTTACACTATTGTGCCAGAAATGTATCCTTACTTATTTCGAGAGTATTATAATGAAATGTTTATTTTGAGAGTATTATAATAAAATGTAGTTAACTTACAATGTTCTAAAAATATAATTTTGATTGAAAATTTGTGAGTAAAAATATTTATTTAGACAAATTTACTTAGAACACTAACTCAAACACTCTAGAAATATTATTTTGGTTGAAAAGTTATGGGGGTAACTATTCACCCAAATTCACCCAAAATTGTATGCTTGCATGGGCGAAACAATTCATGAGTAAAAATAAAAATAAAAAATGAAAAAATGTCACCCCTTCTTTACTAACTAACCAAGTCTCATTGATAATTATGTTGAGATTTTATTATTGAATTTTTTTTCGAAAGGTAAATAAAAAAAGAAAAAAGAAAAAAGAAATTATGTTATCGAAAATTGAAATTTATAAATAGAAGCACAACATATATCACACTCTGAAATTTGTTTGTGTGGATTCTAAACAATCAAAATACCCAAGGATACATAACACTTCTTTCCTTCCCATAAAGTCATGTTATTATGGCTGCAACAAGATATTAAAATCACTATGAATATGCCCTAGGGTGAAATACTCCCTAAAATATAATAAGTTATACGAACGATACATGGCCTTACTAGAATAATTATTTTCATAATTGTTCCAACAATATTGTTGAAAACAAGGAGAATGAGATAGCTCTCTCGTGCTTTGTATTGCAAACGTCGTTGTGTATCTACAGTTGAGCCTATAGTAGTTGGTGTTGAAACCTAAATCTAAACCTTTGTGATTTCTGAGCCATTGATTGAAACACATAATGGACATCATATATTGGAAAAGGTCAGATATGTGAAGGATATGATGTTAACAACATTCCTCCGCACTTAAATTTTAAGGCATGTACCAGTTCTTAAAATGGAGGAACTCGCCTCATTATGGTGTTGCATCTCTAGAAAAGATTGTCTATATATAGTTGATCCAAAATGGACCCTTACCATTATTACATTGGTTTGTTAATGCTTTAGAATTGGGAGAATATTAGAATTTGGAACCTATTAATATAGGTGGTCGTGTTGGGCCATCTAAGAAATGATACTAATTTTGGCAATTTTGGGATCCTAAACTTTTAGTGCATTTGTAATGTCATAAACAACATTGTTTGGTCCAACAATTACTAAAGGTCTTAGTCATCACCCAAAAATATGCCTTCTCATTGAGATCTTTCCAATAAGTTATTGTGCACCCCAAGCAAAGCTTGTATGTGAAAGTTATGGTCCCAATAATATAGTCATCGCTACTTCCCCCACGGGTACATGCGAAAGCCACATCAATGTTCATGACTCATCCATTTGGGGTTAATAACATATGGATTCTACTAGATACCTTTAGAAGCATCATGAAGATTCAAAGTGTGATTTGAAATGGATCATTATATAATTTGTCATGTATTTTGGTACTTTCTAGGTGTAAAAATTAGAGTTATTAGCTTGAGGGCCCATCTTAGGGGTAGGGTCCACCTTGGTGATTTTGGGTTCAAAATTTTTTAGGTCGTTTGAGGCATCAAATGATTTTTTTGGGGGTCAAAAATTTATAAATAAGGTTCTTAACCTCTCAACATTGTTATACACATTGAGAACATTCTAATGACATGAAAATCACCTCAATTGGAGTTTATATGAGGAATTTATGCCTCTTATAAGTTGAACTATCTCATTGACCACCAAGATACCGAGTGAATTTTATGTGTCAGCTTCCATTACTCACACCTATGGAGCTAGTCACATGTGGACTTCCAAAACCCTAACCCTAATCAAGAGTTGAGGCATGTAAAAACCCTAACCCTGATCCTAGATGGATATCAAGCAATGTTAAATACCAAGTTGCTAGGATAAGAGAGGGTTCCATTCTTATTGTATTGAGTATTTTTCCATAATATAGCAGAGCATTGCGAGTGGGTTATTGAAGCAGACCAAAGGAAGTAGAAGATCACATAGCAACCATACAAGCCACAATGTCCATGGAAACTCCATGGTGAATGCACTTTCTTCGTATTTGCATTTCATAATTGTGAAGAAAAGAGCAAGGCATAAACCTCACCTTCTCGCTGTGTTTTTCCTGTATTGGGTTTTCCCAAGGTACATATTGTGTTCAATGTGTTGATGGTATGTTATTTACTTATATTCTTTCATTTCAATTTTAGTTTCTTTCAGTATCTTTTGCACTATGGTAGTAATATTAAATATCAAATCTAAAGTAAAATACTGCATAACAAAAGATTGTAAAAAATCGTAAGATTTGTTTTGATGAATTGTTCTAGTGGAATATCCATGGTGGTTCGCAGATCAAAGTGGGTCGTCATAGTTTTTCCATAGTATGAGAAGCAAGTCTAGAGGAGTGATTAGTAGAGTAGAGTGGGAGAGGAAATATGTAGAGGTTGGTAGTAGACCATAGTGTCTCATAACTTCGCAATGAGTTTGGACCTCTTTGTAATCTGTATTATAATATACTCTTCCAAACATTGCTCATTTTTATCAGTATAGATGTTGAAAAGGGTGGAGAAATAAGCACCCTTGTTTAACACTAATATTACAATTAATGTTTATTGACCATTTGTTGTTACACTTCATCCTACTAATAACCTTTTCCTAGAGCCTAATCACAACGCAACGAATCTCAAGAGGGATATATATTTCTTCTAGCGTTTTTCATAGCTTGCATCTAGGTGGAGTGTCAAAGACTTTTCTAAGATCAACAAAACAACATACTACTATATGGTTGTGAAGTTTGGTCTTTTTTAAAGTTGGAACATAAAATAAGACCATCAAATTAAATAATATTGATAATATTAAAACTTGCATTCCTATGAAGTTTGAAGATGCTATAATTAAATCATTAATAAGAGGAAGTTGAAATATTACACATATTTTATCAATCCTAATTTGGTTTATCCAACTTATTTTTCCACAATTATAAGCATAAATATTGAAATGAATATTGTAAAAAATTGGACCAATGCTCACAACATATAGTGACACTGATCACTTTAAATTAATCCACAAATACTTTGAGATGACATATTTAGTAAAATTTGTGATACAAAGATGATGGAGAATGAACATCATTTCTTTTAACACACTTTTCCCCCCAAATACTTCCTCCCATTTTGAGGATAGTATCAAGGTGGGAGGATAACACTCATTCCTCCTAACCACCCAAACTAAATCTATTTGACATTTCCTTTTAACATACTTTACCCTTAATAATATAAAATATAATTTTAATCAATTTCATAATTTAATTACTTTTCAAAATCTTTTTTAATAAAATGATAATAATTTTAATATTTTCAATTTCTCTATATTAAAAAATAATAATAATAAATTGAAAATATTAATTTGATTATTTAATAAATTTAATTGATTTTGACAAAATGTAAACACTATTATCATAACTAACATTATTTAATAAAATTCAAACCAAATCGTTTATCGAAATAAACATTTACCTTATCATAACATTAAACAATTCCTTACCAAACCTTTAAAATACATAATTTTTTAAATTAAAAAAATATTGATATGTAATGAAATGTCAACCTATGGATACGCTATTATATCAATGATGATGTCATTATAAAATAAGCATAAAGATCAAATTGGTGTAGTCAAATTTGTTATATGAAGGATTTAATATATTAAATTTGTGTCTAATAAAAAGGTTTAATATATTAAATTTGGTTAGTTTTGTATGATTCTTAATTGAATTTGAGTCAATTAACTAAAAACAACTTACTGTAAAAGTAGTTTCAACCTTTGTCAATTTCAACTCCGGTCCTCTAAATCAACCCAGTCAATATTATTTGATTTCTTACAACACCCATTTCAATTTAACCTTATATATATATATATTAATAATAATATTTTATCAATATTTTTATTATAATTATATTTATTAATATAAATAAAATAAAATAAATAATTTTATTAATAAAATATCACATATATACCTTTGAACCTTTTATTTTATTTTATATATACATAAATATATAAATAATTGCCTTACCCCATTTTAATATTATTAAAGATAAGTATAAAGCAAGACGACCAATTATGTGCAAATTGATGGACCTTCTCCCATAAAGGTGTTGTGGAGGGCGTTGAACTCTTCAAACATAATACACGTAATGTATGTAAAGTTTGAATGGACTCTCTCCCATAAAGGTATCGGGTAGGGCCTAGAAACCTTGTAGTTTGAGTTGATTTTCACTTAGGTATTTAAGATTTTTTTGGTTTTTTTTTTTTTTTCAATTTTTTTTTATTTGTTTTATAATAATTTATTTTTAAAGTCATAGTCAAGTTAGATATCGAATTAGTGTATGAGATTTTTTTGTTTATGGGATAAGGATTTAAACTAACTTTTAAAAAGAAAATACATGTTCTTTCTTATACTATTTAATTTTAGTTTTTTTTAAGTAGCAAAAAAATATTATTTATAATTATTTTAAACTATATTTTATTTGAATTTTTTCTTAATAGTGTTGATGTTTTTTATTTAATGAAAAATTATAAAGTTTTTTCAAATCAATAAAGATAAATAGATTAAAAGTCTTTTAAATTTTATATTTGAATAGAGTGAAAGTAATAGTACCTTTTTATACAGGCTAATCACAATACAATGAGTTTCATGAGTGATGCTATTTCTTCTAGCATTTTTCATAGTTTGACTATAGGCAGATTGCAAAAGGCTTTTCTAAGATCAACAAAACAACATATGAGATTGTATTTTTTGTCTCTACAATCTTTGATAATAATTCTAAACGTGGCAAGGTGGTTAGTTGTAGATGTTGATCTCTAAAGTGAGCTTAATATTTAGTCCTTTTATTATTTTCCTTAATCCATTAACTAATTTTCTTTCAAGAATCAAGTGAAGTAACTTCACTAAAATGGGCTTAATCGTGATAGTATGATCACTCGTAGGGTCAATTTGGTCTCTATATTTGAAGTAAGCGAAAATAAACTTTCAATTCATTATTTAGGAAGCCTTGCTTCACAGCTTGATTGAAAATATGTTTTATATGAGGTATAAGGTTTAGAGTCCCAAGTTTTAAGATCTAAACTTAATACATTTTCTCTAATATTTCCGCCACCCCCACCCTCATATGAGGGTGGGGAATCCTTCAAGGTTTTTAGCTTTTCCATTTGCAAGATTCTTAATGCTAGAGCTTATATCTTTTGACACAACCGTACTATAGTGAAGAGTGATTTGTTGGAATATATAATTCTTACTTATCTAATATACTTGCTAATGTATTGAGAAGTAGAGTCAATCTCTACGCGAGTTGTGTGATCTTATTCTTAGGAGTTTGTTTGAGAGTTGGATTTGTAATATAGGGAGTATTCGAGCTTAAACACATAAATAAACCGTGCTACAGAATACACTGTGGAAAAACAAAACATAAATACTATTGCCAAATAATCAGGGACTTCAATTAAGAATGCAACACCATTCCTTTATTGATTTGAAACACATATCAAAACTTACATTACATCAAGCCTGGGCTAAGAGAAAGTCACGAATGGTTACTTTCGTGGTTGACACCCACTACAAAAATCGCCCAGAAGGTAATGGTCTTGTTGTGTGGGATGAAACTATGTTTCACCCTTCCTACGTGCTTTCCTAACCTGTAATCCTTCTCTCTAATACACCTTCTACGATTCCTCTAATTCGTGGTTCAACAACCCCTTCTCCATGATGTCCATGCTTTTTTAAACTCTTCCCTTCGCCTCTAAATCGATTCGCCTTCCATTGGAATAAACAAACAGTTACCAAAACCACTTGACAATTCGCTTCCTTCTCGGCGTTAACAAACTTCTACTGGGCGTGGGAACATTCCTACCACGTGGTTGCAACTCATCATGAAGAATGTTAGCGTGGTGAAGTCAAATGTGTGTGGTCACATCGTTGAAAATGAAGAAACATTGCGACACTTATAAAATTCCACCATACACAGGAGTTTCAACATGAGTTTCAATGGACTTATAAAATTCCACCATACACAGGAGTTTTAGCATGAATTTCAACACGAGTTTCAGCATGAGTTTCAACACGAGTTTCAACATACACAAGGGTAGTTGCATGAGTAGCAACAGTTCAAATTCATAGCAAACTGACTAAATAAAATGGACCACTAACATAATTCTTATTCGACTTATTGCCTAATTTGTAGAATAGAAATATTTTTGGGTGATGCAGATTGCCCGAGCCCAAGGATGCTCCTGCATCAGACACCCTTGGTAAGAAAAAAATGAGCTCTAACTCATGTGCATATTACAACTGAGGTGAATAATTTTGCACACGTGCTAACCGATCTTCAGTCACCCACAATGAATCCTCTATCCCTTGATTCTTCCACTTGATTAAATATTCCATGTACTCCTTCTGGCGAGTCTTCTTACCAACTCTTGTAGCAATAATTTCTTCAATCTAGTCCTTTGACTTAATTGGTAGATGGTGTTCCCATTCATTGAGGGTACCTTCATCTATTCTTTTGTCCCCTTCATGAAACTCATAGAGGTAAAAAACATTGAATGTAGGAGATATGCCAAACTTCTCTGGAATTTCCAACTGATAAGCATTATCATAGATCTTTTTCAGAATTCGGCATGGACCTATCTTCTTGTACTTGAGTTTATTATATGTGCTTCAAGGAAATCGCTCCTTCCTCAAGTGAGCCATGACCAACTCACCCTCTCGGAATACCTTATGTCTCCTATGTTGATCTACTCTTTGTTTATAAATGTCATTGTTGGTCTGCAATTTCTTCTTTACCTCTTCTTGTAATTCATGCATATTGTCCACAAAATCATTCACATCAACATTCTTCTTGCCTTCCAAATCCGACAATGCAACCAAATCTACCACACCTTTTGACAGTCGTCCATAAACAATATGAAATGGACTCTTTCCCATAGATCTGTTCATCGAATAGTTATATGCGAACTCAACTTGGGCTAATGCCAAATCCCATTGATTAGGATTCTCTCCAGTTAAACTTCTCAACAAATTTCCTAGACTCGTGTTCACTACTTCGGTTTGACCGTCCGTTTGAGGATGATATGCTGAACTATATGACAAATCTGAGCCTAAATTTTTCCAGAGTGTCCTCCAAAAATTCCCAAGAAATCTGGTATGATGATCTGAAGTAATACTCCATGGAAGTCCATGTAATTGAACCACCTCCTTGAAAAACAATGAATCCACCTCACTAGCACCACTAGTATTTTTACATGCTATGAAGTGTGTCATTTTAAAAAATCTATCAATAACTACCATTGTTGAATCACACTTCCTTTGGGTCATAGGTAACCCTAAGACAAAATCCATACTGATATCCTCCCAAGGTCCTTTGGGTACTAGCAATGGAGTATAGAGTCCCGTGTTTTGACTTTTTCCTTTGGCTAGTTGACATATCCTACAACCTTCAACAAAATTTCAGACATTTTTATTAATGTTAGGCCAAAAATATCTCTCCTTCACCAAGGCTGTAGTTTTATCCAAACCAAAATGTCCTCCTAAACCACCACTATGCAACTCTTTAATGAGATTCAACTGTATGGAACTTCTAGGAATACACAACCGTTGGTTTTAGAAAAAAAAACCCTCTTGGATACGGTAGTCTAGATATGGTGTTCTGTTTAAAATCCAAGGCTCCTTACATGTAGAAATTTCAATACAAATTATGTATTGCCTGGATTCTCCTGATCTAACAATTATATGCCATTGTTAAATACATAATCGCTTCTACAAATATTCTTGTGGAATTTAAAAACATGATCGCCAATTGCAATATCAAGAAGAAAGATCAATCACACATAACACAAATGTTTTACCGGGAAAACATAAAGCTAAAAAACCTACTATCATATATTATGTATATATCATAGATCATGAAAAAATCTCATGCAAAACTCTAATCCAAGAGCTCTCAGTACAATATACAATCGTCTCACACTGTCATACAAAAATTGACAAATTCATGTGCCAATTTACTGCTTCTAGACAACCTGCCTCCTCTGCGCAATCTCTGCTGATGGAAATCCCTGTAATGAATGAATTCCTCTTTCCTAGGTTGCACATTCCTCATTGGCACATCCAATGTGTGTGTGGTTGCATGAGTGCACCCACTAAAGTCACAACTCATAGTCAAACTGTCCCTTTCACCTGTTATCTCAACTGGGTCTCCACTGGATCTGACATGCATGTAGTTAACAATGGTAAATATTCAGTTTCATGTGAGATCACTGATTGTGAATTAATTAATAATTAATTCACTGATCTCTCACTAGTGTAAGTTCAGTTACAACTAGTACAACTGAGCTTAACTCACTTAACCGAGTTAAACTACTTTACAACTCACATAACTACACATATAACTCAGTTACAACTTCAAATCACTCAGTTACAACTAATTCGACTTGCATTTCCCACCAGTCAACCTTTGAACTCAAATTTCCTATAGCTAACTGATTTTCCACTTCAGTTAACTATTTCCAAGTGCTCATTGAGAATAGATTAATATTTATTGTCCAACTATTATTAAGGGATAATAATAATCGACATACATATATAAATAGAATTTGCTCACTAGCTATAAATAGACATCATCTATAAATAGAATTTGCTCATCATCTAAAAATATACTTCCACCTAAAAATAGCTTGAGGCTCCATCCTAGTGTAGGTGCATAATTTTCACTAGGATCTTCTTGTTGAATCTCAACATTACACGCCTTACAAGCTTATGATAAATCTGCATCTTCTTCATACAATGCCTTTAGACAATTTAGACTTACCACTTCTACTAACATGGTATTGAGTAATGTTGTCCTCTGACTTAATGCATCATCTACCTTTTTAGATTTCCTGGACCTGTGTTTCAGCACAAAAGAATATCATTGCAAGAATTCTACCTATTTAGTATGATTTTGATTCAACTTACCTTGGTTGTTAATGTACTATAGAGCTTTGTGATCCATGAACAAGATAAAATCCTTCGACAGTAGATAATGTCACCATTTCTTCAAGGCTTGCACAATAGCATAAAATTCTTGATCATAAACATAGTACTTCTTTCTAGACTCATTCAAATTATCACTGAAAAATGCAATGGGTATGCCTTCTTGACTTAGAAATGCTCCAATTGTTGTTCCACTGGCATCAAAATCAACCTAAAACACTTTATTAAAATCTGGTAACGCCAATACTGGTTGTGATGTTACCCTTTTATTCAATTCTGCAAATGACTTCTCTACTACTATAGTCCACTAAAACACTCCCTTCTTCATACATTCTATAAGAGGCACACATATTTGGCTAAAGTTCCTAATGAATTTCCGGTAGAAGCCCGCCAATTCATGGAATCTCCTCACATCGAATGTGTATCTTGGTGTTGGCCATTCGATAATAGCCTTCACTTTCTCAGGGTCCATTTTAAGTCCTTTTGAAACCACAAAACCCAGGTACACCAATTCTCACTGCATGAATGTACACTTCTTCAATTTTATCAATATTTTCTCTTCCTTCAAGAGTTGTAGTACTGCCCTCACATGCTCAACATGCTCTATTCTACTCTTATTAAAAATCATTATATCATCAAAATATACAACCACAAACTTACCCAAAAATGGCTTCAAGACTTCATTCATCAATCTCATGAATGTGTTGGGTGCATTGGTTAGTCCGAACGACATCACTAACCATTCAAACAATCCATATTTCATCTTGAATGTAGTCTTCCATTTGTCACCTTCTATGATTCAAATATGGTGATAACCACTCTTCAAATCAATTTTGTAAAATATTCTGATCCAATAAGGAAATCCATAAGGTCATCCATTCTGGGAAATGGAAACTGATACTTGATAGTGATCTTGTTTATAGCACGTGAATCCATACACATTCACCATTCCCCTTTCTTCTTAGGCATCAACACTGCTGGTATTGCACAAGGGCTCAAGCTCTCACAAATCAACCCTCAGTCAAGAAATTCCTGCACTTGTCGATTCACCTCTTCACTCTCTGATGGAGTCATTCAATGAGGTGATTTATTTGGAAAATTCGATCCTGGGATCAGATCGATATGGTGTGATATACTATGCAAAGGAGGTAACCCTGTGGGTAATTCCTCTGCAACAATTTCTTTAAAATCTTCCAACATGCATTGGATTTCTGCTGGTACAGAACTCCCCTTTTCATCCTCTTGAACCTTCCTTGGAAATATAGCTAAACAAAACCCATTATGTTTCTTCTCCTCCAGGAACTCCTTGGATGAACATAACATAATGCGGATGTTACTGTTGTTCACCTCTTTGCTGCCACTGCTGATGTTACTCCCACCATGTTCACACATTGGTGTCAACTTATAATGTTGTCCATTTTGAGTAAATTCATATGAATTTTCTCTTCCATCAAGAAACACCTTCCGGTCAAACATCCATGGTATTCCAAGCAGAATATGGCACACATCCATTTCTATTATGCCACATAACACTTTCTCTTTAAAATCCCCATTCTAAATTTTTAACAAACATTGTTCAGTCACAGTCACCTACTGGCCTTTCTGCAACCATGAAAATTGATAAGGATTAGGATGTGGTTCACATTTCAAATTTAGTTTGCTCTTGAGCTTATTAGAAATCAATTTTTTTGTACTTCCTCTGTCAATAATCAAGTTACAACATTTTCTTTCAACTTTGCATTTGGTCTTAAACACTCTTTTCCTTTGTTCAAGTTCTTATATTAACTTCTGTTCTAGTTTAATTAAAATTCTTCAAAACATCAAGTTCTCACCTCGTTCATGTGGAAGCAAACCACATATTCTCCAGCCACCGATGCATCACTTGCCTGGTAACCTGTGTTCTAGCATCACCTCTTTTACCGGGACCTTGATTTTCTGAACATTCCAAGGCTTTGTGACCTTCAACTCCACATCTATAACAAGTAATTACAAACTTTCCCTTTCCTCTTCCGAATCCTCTACCTCTACCAACTCCATTTCCTCTGGCACTTTGGCTACTTATCAACTCCTCTTCTTTGTCATTTTCTTTAGCATTGTTTTCCCCACCTCTTCCTCTTAACTTCTGTTGGGTCTTCCTGTCAACTTTCTCCTCCATCTTTAGGGAAAATTGATAAGCTTCATCTATAGTGCAAAAATAATGCGTACTCATTTAATCCTGGATCAGATACTTTAATCCATTCACGTATTTGGCCACACACTGATACTCTAGCTCCTTAATGCCTGATCTAAGTGACAACCTAAAAAACTCTTCAGTGTACTCATGCACATGAGTATTTTTTTCCTCAGATTCTGCACTTGTCTACATAGATTATGCTGGTAATCCATAAGATTTTATTTTTATTTTTATTTTACTCGCCATCTTCTTCCAAGTCTTGATCTTTTCCTGTCTATTATCAACTCTATCTTTCTGCAACATGTCCCACCAAAGGGAAGCATGTCCTTTCAACTTCGTGATAGCAAATCGAACCTGGTTTGGATCACAAACATTCTCATATTCAAAATACATCTTGAGATCTCCTATCCAATCTATAAGAGTTTCAACTTTTGAGCCTCCATCATAGCACGAAACCTCGACTTTCACACTACCTATGTTACTCAGATAGGATATCAAACGCTTTTCTAGGTCTACATCCTTGGTATTTTTTTCAATATCACTCTCAGCCTTAGAGTCAGAGTTTGTCTCAACATCTCCATCTCTATTGTGTTCTAATTCCTCTATTCTTCTCCGTAACTATTCAAGTTATTGATTTATTTCACCTCCACATGCTTCTTCTCTCATTCTTGGCGGCATTATCACAAGTACCATCCATAGTTCGAATCCTAACTACCATCCATATCCTCAATCTAGACATTGATACACCTACTTGTTCTTCAACACTTTGGTTGAAACACCACCAGAATCAAGGTATTCTCTACCTATTATAGGAACACTCACACAATCATCCAAGAGCATACTCGCTTTGATACCACCTGATGCAATGAGTATTCAAGCTGAAACACAAACAATTACAACACACACCCTGCTACATAATACACATTGGAAAAACAAAACATAAATACTATTGCCAAATAATCAGGGACTTCAATTAAGAATGCAACACCATTCCTTTATTGATTCAAAGCACATATCAAAATTTACATTACATCCATCCCGAGTTAATATAAATCCATGAATGGTTAATTGTGTGGTTGATGCCCACTACAAGAATCACCCAGAAGGTAATGGTCTATGTCTGTGGGATGAAACTCTATTTCTCCCTTCCTGCGTGCTCGCCCAACCTGGAATCCTTCTCTCCAGTCTGCCTTCCACTATTCCCCTAATTTGTGGTTCACCAAACCCTTCTCCATCATGCCCATGCTTCATTAAACTCTTCCCTTCACCTCTGAATCGATTCACCTTCCATTTCCAAAAATGAACAATTACCAAAACCTCATGAGAATTCGCTTCCTTCTTGGCATTAACAAACTTTTGTTGGGTGTGGGAACGTTCCTACCACGTGGCTACAACTCATCATGAAGAATTCCAACGTGGTGAAGTCAAATGTGTGCGGTCACAACATTGAAAATGAAGAAACATTGTGACACTTGTAAAATTCCACCATACACGGGAGTTTCAACACGAGTTTTAGCATGAGTTTCAACACGAGTTTCAACATACACAAGAGTAGCTGCACGAGTAACAACAGTTCGAATTCATCGCAAACTTACTAAATAAAATTGAAATGCCCTTATTTCCCCCAATTTTTAAATATAACTATAACTAACCAATAGACTATGGAGGACTAAATGTGTGTGAATGTTTGATTTGATGAAACTTTGTATAAAAGGGTCAATGTATGAATTTTATGCTATCAATAGAAATTGAATATGTGTTGCACAACTGCTGAAAGGGGGGAAAGTTTGCCAAGATAGACCATGGATTCTATGAGAGAGATGGTGAGGGGAACCAAGAATGGTTGAGATGACCCTCACCAGACCAGTACCTACTGGGTGTAATTGCTCAACATTCCTCTGACTTAGAAATAAATTACCAATCAGTCTGGTAGTTGGAAGGCCATCCTCAAGAGTTAATGAGGAGATGGGGTAGGGTACCCATCTGTAAGGATTCTAGGCATGACCACAAATTTGGATTCACACCCACACAACCTTGCCGAGGAAGGAAAGAAAGGAGGTAATTCCCGGGACAGAGACATATCTGTAAGATAGCAGAGTAGAGAAAACAATCTCCAGAGAAGAGACGTGAGCATACTTCGACTCGGGATTGGAGAGAAAAGTTGAGAAGTAAGATTGTTTGGATGTAAGAAGCCTTGGGTAGGGTTTTTCTACAAGATGATAAACGAGGCTGATAAGCGAACGCGGAAGTGCTCGTGTAGATATCCTTGCTTGGAGTAGAGAAAACCGGTTGCCAAGATCCTCTGGGAGGAGGAGAGTAACCTTCGTCCCTGACTGTCGTGGAGCAAGGAGAAAGAATCTCTCTCAGAGAATCATGGTCTAACTCGAGGGTGGCCAGTGGTAAATCTGATAGGATTTGTTGTGCCTATGGTTGGGAGGAAACATGTACCTCTTTCAACAGTCACTTCATATTCTCCATTTCTGATAGGTATTATCATACTCTGTGTATATATAGCGATGATTAATGTCTATGTTTATGGTTAAGTTCTCCAGTATTCGAACAATCATTAGAAATGTCCTTTTGCTTCTGTAAACTGTTATATTTATATGATATTTGAATTATCTTAGTTTAGATACTATAGAGTCAGGGGATGTGAACTTGCCTGAGAGTCGAGGTAGGATTGGCTTGAACGTCTAAGTCCTGCCAATCCTTTGAATTCAGCTTAGCAGGAATGTCAAGTTCATCTCAATGGGAGAAGGGCATTTTCCCTTTAGAATATCCACCCATCTAACTGAGGGCTCATGCCCATGTCCTTAACCCATTTATTGCAAAAAGGATTAATGCTTAGCCCATAAGATTTTCCAAGAGACCTATGTGACTAGGGCCTGGGAACCCTGTGCTAGTCCAAAAAGGGCTAGCTCTTTTGGCTTCGGGACTTCGCAACTTATGATTCCACAACTCTAGAAAATAGTCGAAGGCCAAAGTCGCGAATTGATGATGGTCGTCGATCTAGGGATCCAATGTAGATCCCTCTCAGCCGTTAGATCGGACTTAGGAAGGGAAGCATTAAGTTCTTCGGTGAAGTCCTACTTCGGGAGAATAGGAGTGGTCTAATTCCGAAAATTCCTGAATGTCAGAGTTGTGGAGTAAATCGAGACCATTGAAAATTGAGGGACACATTTCCACAGATCAACGGTTATCTAGAAGTCTGGGTATTCGACGATATAGGGACGTGCGAGTTTCCCTAAAGATCTGCAAGATGGACTAAATCCTGACCATAGATGCTAGGTACATATGGCGATAGATCCACCGTGGTTTGGAGGGAAATCCGGGATACAAACGTCGAACTCTCAAATGTCAAACTTCCGAAGTAATGGGGACCGTCGATCCTCAGATCCTTCGGGATCCCTCTAAGCCGTCGATCTAATAATCCCACCTTCTATTACCCAACTGACCGAGACCGTGTCATGGAGCGGCATGTGGACCCTACTTGTCCTTTGTCCAAGGTTATCCGTCGAATTAGAGCTGTCAGATGAGAGGATACGTGGAAAGCGATATTGTAGTCCAGAGACTTAGTACTCTAGGGGATTTTGGCCAAGATTTTTCAAGGGTGAAAACTCCCGAAGTTGCGAACGATGAAGTAAATCTCGACCATTGGTTGAAGAGGACATGTGGAACCAGATTCGAGAGTCCGAAGACTTGTCTCTTCAGGGTATTCGTGGCGAGAGGAGTTGGTAGACTCCGAAGCCTAAAGATGCAAAGTAACGAGGACCGTGGATCTAAGGATCCACGTGGAAAAATATCAACCATGAGAATTGAAAGAAGTGAGAAGACTGTATGATGGAGGTTGACATAGCTCACTGACGTCATCCTAGGTGAGGTGTACCCGCAAATAAGGTGCCATGTGTCACCCATATTTGACCGATTCACATACCCCTTATGCCTATTAGAGTGTGACACGTGTCACCCCCTAATGAGGACATGTGTTACTGGAAAAATCGGTAAGTGTTGAAACAAACTAATCTCCCTAACTTCAATAAGAAATTACAACAAAAGATAACAAAATACAAACTTCTCCTTAGATTTCATGGTAATGTATACTAGTTTAATGAGGAATAAATGACATACCATTTAAACATCATTTGATCCTTCATAGTTTTGTCCTTACTCCATGTTAAGATTTGTGGGATGTTGAACTTGTTAAGAAACACAAACCAACAAAGAGAGAGAGACAATATATATATTCCAATGAAGCCTATACACAAGATCAAGGAGTTATGCAATAAAAATGGAGACACTTTTATAGGGAAGAAATGTATTACTGCATTATATTGATGAAAGTGGAGAATACAACCTATGCCTTGATGCTGCAAGGTCCCTTCCAATGGCCCTTTTCCTCAACAGACACACCTTTTCTCCAATGCTTTTGATGAAGAGTATACAGAACCTGACTTGGAAAGCTAAAACAAAGCTATCACAAGCACAATGTTCAACATAATTCTTCATGCATAAGCCAACCTAAATTTTCCCATGAGAGATCCCTCTTTAAATAGAGTGAAGAGGGATGGATGAAGAGATTAGGATGATCCCACTAAATCAGATAAGCGAGTGAGATCCAAACCGATCAGAGGCCACCTCATCTTCTCAAAGATTCCATTCTAGAACCTTCGAGAAATTCACCTTTTTCCTTTGTTTGAGCCATTGCACCCTCAACATTAGCAACCTACTATGATGTTGCAGGCCACTGTGGTGCATCATGCGATGATTGGGGATCGTCGCACCCTTAACATTGGCAAGGTGCGATGATATTCTTTGATAGGTTTTTTCAATAAGGGAAATATGATTCCATTTCTCAGGGGAAAGTCTTATTTCTCCAATAGCCTTCAGGGAACATAGAAGTAGTAAATACACATATCATCATTGATCACGGGGGTGACGAAAATAATTTGTAAAAAAATGCCCCCCAAATTATGAAGTTGGAACACATGCCAACTGAAATACTTTGTAGAATGTGTGTGTCGAGAACAAGGAGCACATTGGTCAGAAACCTGTCAACAAACAAGCATCTGCATAATAAAATACCATTTACTGAGGTAGGAATTCCCATACTCAGATTACAAGTGACCCTAAGCATAAGATTCAAGAGAATCATGTCCACCAATCATACACTGTGGATCCATGCCATTATGATTCAACATAGCCATGATAAATACACTGTGTATCTATGCTATAAAGACTCAAATTTGGACATTGCCACAAGAAATAGACAGTGGATCTATGTGTCATTACACACTTATGAATACTCCATCGCAACCTAGATCCATGTGACAATATCCAGGGTCTTCATTTCCATCATCCTGAAGTACAAATCTATCCATGTGATTACAGGTGTTGAAGTCGAACATGGTAGAAACCACTTGATTACCGGTCATTAATGGATATCATTAACAAGTGCGAGGGAAATCATCATTGATGTCAATGACCCCCAAGGCACTATAGTACATTCTAATGAATGTGAATTAATGAGATGAGGTCGAACACTCGATGGAATTTTTCAATCAGGGGCCAATGATGTGAACCCATTGTCGAAAACGAGGAAACCTTCCATTGAGGTATGTAGGTTCCAAGGTACTAAATGATTTCTAAGTCTAATTCCTAGATAATGAGTTGAAGTCGACATGAAAAGACTCATCATAGGAAGGCCTTAATGTATTCCCCATCAATGACACAAAACAAGTAACAAATTTGAAGTAGATCAAAGTATAAAGTGATTCAATACTGACTCAGGGAAGGCCGACATGGTAAGAGTTTGAGGACTGTAGATGGTCGACTCGATATAAGGCTTGTTTCGGTTGAACTTCTCTTGAATATATGAACGACATGCCAATTGTCTTGGAAACATTGACTGAAGGAGGACCAATATACAGACTTGCAAATGATCAAACGAGAGAAAAATGGATTTCCCAACCCAAATACAACAATGAAAAGGGGTGTCATGTTCAATAGCGACTTACTGCCACTAACACAGATACAAATATACATTTCTTTTCCAATTTCCCCCCACCATTTCTGGCGATTACCTCTTTATTTTTACACAAGCTTGAGGAGGATAACATATGCTTGAAATGTAAGCTCATCCTTCGGATGAGTCCCTCAGAGAATTTTTAACGAACCCTAGGAAGAAGTGGTTCGGTCCCATATGGGCCTTTTGATGTTTCTTTTATGAGTCCAAAGAAACAAGACTTGGGGTTTTTTCATGTTTAGAGAGTCTGAAAAACACTTAAAGAAAACTCCAAAATGTCCTTTTTTGTAAAATAATCTGATAAGGCCGAAAAAGAGATAATCTACCACTCAATAGATGTTTTCTTCAAATACTTTAACGAGCATGAAATGAACAAGATCACTCGACAATATTTTCATGTTTAGGGAGTTTTGAAAAGAGATCAAAGAAAACTCAAGGGGGGTTCTTTTTCGTATAGCCTTTACGAGTCCGAAAAAGTAATAAAAATTTACTCGGTTTCATTCTCATAGATTTACAAGCGTGAGAAAGAACAAAGACTATGCTCGGTGTTTTTTACTGAAAAAACTTAAAATCATATGTACATCAAATGATTTGCAAAAACATATAAAAAACGATAAAAGGGTTGATCCATATAAAAAGTCCAATTGCCTGACCTGTAACCTATAATATTGACATTTTGAAATTTTCGTTAGGTTTTAACATAGGTGATAAAATAATTTCATTTTAGGTCAAAAAATGAAAAATAGTTTAAATAAGTAAAAAACAAATTCATTTTTACCATTCCATTTGTATTTCACCCAAAATAGTGTCATAACCCCTATTTTCCTCCGGTCTTCAAGCGACGATTCCAACAAAATTATTGGATGATTTATCGAGATGTCTCCGTGAGGTTGGTGCTCTTCCTTTCCTGCCTCATTCTATAACAATTTCATTCACTTTTCATGGTTATTTTTGAGTTTTGTGGGCAAATTTCCAAAAGAGAAAATGCCTCCAGATTGTCGCAGTCTTTCCATATCGGGAACTGCAATGATCTGGGATTGTCGAAGGGGTTACATTGAAGAAGTGTGACGATGTCACACTATGGTAAAATTGGGACCTACGACGACCACAACTCAAAAAAGAAAAAGAAAGAAAGAACTAGGGAAGTCCCCAATTTTAGATTTTTAATGAATTAATTCATGTTTAAATGTTGTTTGGCAGACTTTCCATAGTTCATCATGCTCGAATGGTGGGAAAGAGAGCACAAGGAGGAAGATTATATTGTAGGGAATGATCCAAAAACCGTCATGGCACTTCGAGACTCCGACTTTCTTAAGTTATTCAAAGTGCAGGACATGAGGGCCCAATTAGGTCTATTAGAGCACTTAGTCCAAATGTGGGACGTGAATGAACAAGTTTTCTGTGTTGGAGTACACACAGTTACTTTGGAGATTGAAAACATCTACTAATTGAACCATTGATCTCGTCATGGGTATCGAGTGTCATTATCAGGAGGTAGAGGAGGAGGTGAGCCAATGGATTACTATGTCACGCAACACTACTGAGCTGGTACGGAGAAACATAGTGGTAAGGTTCCCATAAAGAACGTCCTTGATTTATATTTGAGGACCATACTCTTCACTATCACCTGTGTGGATGGGAGTGAAACTCCACACATGGTCTTGGAGAGTCAGTTTTAGTATGCCATCGAGTGCATGGAGCCTTGAGTATTCAACTAGTGTGAGGGCCTCCTCAAGAATATGAAAAAACAATTAACAAAGTGTAGTACTGGTTGGCTGAAATAGTTTGGGTACAGATCGATTTTGGTGTCCTTTTTCCTAGAAAGGGTCCCACTACTGCGTCTTCAAAATGTATATTGGGGTGTGCCTTCTCCATGAGATCCTCGCATGAAGAGGTGGGTCGACTTGATGGCACGCCATGGTGGCATCCCAACTGTTATGTATGGGCCTACCTTTTTCCAGTGGTTGAGAGATCAACTTATCATGATCGAGGATTACACTTATGCCGTGGATGATTTCCTTGGTGATCTTGACTTGGCACTACCCGAGGGTTCACATTGGGGAGAAATAGGTAAAAAAGACTTTTTCATTATATATTGTTTTTGGCATTTAAATTATGAATTTTTTATGTCATGTATCTGAGACTAATAAAAAATATCTTAAAATGCATATGTGGCACCTTTCTGACCTCCAGGGTCATCTCCAATATAGAGACATGGAGAGGCAGCTGCAACAGTAGGTCGAGGAGTAGCAGCTGAGGATATTGAGGAGATCGAACAAAACCTCGAGGGATTGACTATGGACATCCCTAACATTACAGTGAATGAGTTGCCTCGACGTTACCAATACCATACTATTGGCATTTCAAAATCTATTGGTCGAATGCTCCATCATGTAGCACGTGCAATGGTTTTTTATCATGAGCAACATCCATGATACATATGTATATTAAGCCATGTGCTTCAATATTTTGGTCTTAGGACACACGTTTTTTCTAAATGTTTGCGTTATAACACAAAACTTCTACCGTATTACTTCTCTTTATGTGTTTGTGTTTGGATTTATAAATTGCGCAAATGTCTATCTAAAACATAATTAGCTAAATCATATGTTAATGTGTTTAGATATCTAGGAATGTGTTGATATTTGATGTAATCAAAATTCCTTTCCAAGAGACGAATTCTCAAGTATACCCGAAATAAAGTAGGACTTCTGATGGAATAGATTTTTCTTAATTGTAGCACCACAAGCTAAGAATCGAGTCGTACAATTAGATGACAGATTCCAAGTGAAATGGCATCAATAAATAACTCAATGACCGCACTATATTCCGCATTATTATTAGTTGCATGACCGAGGCAAATACCGTGTATACTTATCAACTCGTCCATAGGTGCATAGATTTCCGATGCAACAGACACAAGATTTTGAGTACTGCGACTTGCACCATCAATAAAGCCAATATAAGGTAGTGAGAACACCAAAATCTGGAATCCAAGCATAAGGCAAGGTAATCTGTTTGAGGATAAAAAGTAAACGACAAAAAGTACACTAGAATATGATACATTAAAGTACAAAGCACTTATGTGAAACATTTTAAGCATAATACTTCTTTAGGTAAAGACCATTTATGGGTTCACCCAAAGGAATTCCATCGTAATCAACCAACACGTAATCCCCTTTCTCTAATCCTCATTTAACGATATAAGGACCACGCCAATGGGCTCAAATTTACTTGCCCCCAACAAGTGACAATCTTGGTCATAAAGGAGAACCAAATCGTCTTCAGAAAAAACATGAGGTTTAACATGTTTGTCGTATTGAGCCTTAACGGGTTTCTTCTAGGTTTCTATTACTAATGCAACATCATGACGAGTTTCATCTAATTTCATTAAATACAACAAACATTATTATTCGACTGTGGTGTTGGGGAGAAGTTCGACGGCTAGCTTCAGAGACGAAATTTCACATTCAATCGACAAGACGACTTCAATACCATACACTAATTGGAAAGGTGTGAAACCCGTAGCATATTTAAATGACGTCCGATAGGCCCATAATTCTAAAAAAATAATTGTATTCCAACTTGACTTATGAATCCCTACCATCTGTTAAAGCATAGTGGTTAAAAATTTGTTGATTGCTTCAACTTGGCCATTGGCCCGTGGATAATAAGGGGTTGAGTTTTCATGTTGTAAACCCAATTTATTAGTAAGATCAGACATCATAAAATTGCAAAAATGGATTCCATGGTCGGTGACAATGGATTGATGGATACCAAACCTAGTGATGATATGATTGAATATGAACAATGCTGCAATTTTCTCGGTGTTATCAAATGTAGGCATCGCTTCAGCCCACTTAGTGAAATAGTCCACAACTACAATGATATATCCATACCCCCCGGTTGAGTGAGGGTTACATGTCATGAATTCAATTCCCCATTTAGAAAACGGACAAATGGAAAATACAGGATTGAGAGGAGCAAGATGAGATCAAATCTTATTATTATAGGTTTAAAAAGCGTGGCATTTCTGAACTGCGGGAATGCAATCTTTGAAAAGCAAAGGCTAGAAACAACCAGGTCATATGATATTTTGGGAAGTGGCATACCCAGACATATGACTGCCACATGCTCCAAAATTATAATCATTTAGTGCTTTCTCAACTTCATCATATGTCAGACATCATCGAAACACATAATCAATACCACGACGATAAAGGGTATCACCAAGGATAATGTATTGACGAGATTGATACCTAATATGACGATTATCTACACGAGATACATCAGGCCAGGAAGACTAGATTTGGAGATAGATGATGATATATCCATACCATATATCATCTGAATTGATCAGAAAGAGAGATTCATCAGAAAAAGAATTTTGTGCCACATTTTTTGTATCAGCAGAGGGAAGGTCACATATCAATTCAATCAATACCAAAGATTTCTTTGACTTGTCTTTCTCAAACTCCAAATCAAACTCTTGGAGAATCACTATCCATTTGGAGTATTTTCCCCTAGCAATTTTCATGTAAGAATATGTTGCATAGGGTTGCAATCATAAATAATTGTAGTTTTGTGCAATAAGATATAGTGACGAAAATAATGGACAACTTGAACAACTTCCAAGGAGAATTTCTCCACATGCATGTATTTGATTTCGGTGGTCATAAGACTCCGACTTAAATGGTAAATGACATGTTCATCTTGTAAATCATTCTCTTGGACTAGAACCATATTGATGGTATGATCCAAAGTAACCAAATATAGGAAGTAATCTCGACTGTAATCCGGGGGATATAATAGTGGTGTGCGGGTTAATGCAAGTTTCAAAGCATCAAATGCTTTGTTAGTAGTGTCATCCCACACAAAATCATGACTCTTCTTAAGAAGTTGAGTGAAACCTTTCATTAGTTTGGCATATTTAGGAATGAATCATCGTAGAAATTTTGCCTTCCCTTGCAAACTTTGGATTTGGCGTAAGGTAGAAGGAGGAGGTAAATTGATGATGGCTTCAACCTTCAATGGATCCAATGGAATCCCATGTGTGGAAACAATAAATCCTAGAAGTCATCCAGATTCCACACAAAAAACACATTTATGCGGATTCAAGCGTATATGGTAATATCGACAGTGGAGGAAAATATCTCTTAAGTGTGCCGGGTGATCTTGACGATGCATGGAATGCACCGATAAATCATCAATATAAGGTTGTACAATATGATTTATATCATGAAAGGCATAAGACATAGCTCTTTGAAAATTCTCACTAGCATTCTTGAGACCGAAAGGGAGTTTACGGTACGCAAAGGTACCCCAAGGAAAAATAAAGATGATTTTGTGTTGATCTGCAGATAACATATTTATTTGATTATAGCCAGAAAATCAGTCCATCAGAGAGAATATTTCACTTCCGGCACATTCATCGACAATCTAGTCGATGAAAGGGGTTGGAAAATTATCTTTAGGATAAGCCTTGTTAATATCCCTTTAGTCAACACACACACAAATCGTTCTTTTTTTCTTCATGACCAGAATAAGATTGGACACTCAACCAGTCAATGCTACAGGGTAGTCAAAACTAGCTTTAAGAAGTTTCACAACTTCAAGTTTGATTGCAATGGCTCTTTGTGGATGAACTGGGTGAAGTCATTGTCAAACAGGCTTAATGTCAGGGTATGTCTTAATTTCATGTACAACGATATTTGGATCAATTCCAGGCATCTCTTCATAACTCCAATAAAACACATTATGAAATTCTTGGAAAAGGGCCTTGAAAGTTTGAATCTCATCGGGAGAAAATGAGGCACCTATGTGAACATTTTCCACAATTCCAGGCTTAATCGAAATATCTAGGGGGGTAGTGGGTGAAACATTTCCCAATTTTACTTCATACAAAACATCATGTGTTGGTTTAGAAATTGGGGGAAGACTAATAATGATAGACAAATTTGAAATCCGTTGGTAACTCTTGATAGTCTCAGATTCGAGGAAGAGAATAGAACAATGATGTCTCATCATCCCATGGTGTGTCTTCCACAAACATAACTTCCATTATTGTTTCATCAGTGTAAAATATCGTGTGAAATGCATCAGGAGATGTATAAAAAAGAGACCGAGGAGAAGGAGATGCTGATTGAATATCCTGATAAGCCAATTCAACCAGACTTAGTGGCATTTGGTCGCCATAACGAGGACATTCTTCCAATCTAGGTAGTATCCAGGGGTCATAGGACTCAGGGAGTTTTCTAACACTTGTTGAAATCATGCTAATAGAAGTGACAAAGGAGGAGGAACATCAGTCAGTGGAATGGGAAAAGTACCCATTAACGATGAATCTTTCAAAAGACCCACACCAACATTCTCATAACGAAGTGTTGTTTTTTCTATGAATGGAGCATTACTCGTGCATGAATGAAAACTAAAAAATGCGAGTTGATCTACTATAACAACTTTACCTTGGTGAGGGAAACATATCACACGAAAAAGAGTGGAAACAAATGTGCACATAGCATCAATCCAACTACGACCAAGTAAGAGGCTGTAATCAAGAGGTGCATCAAACACCTCAACCTCAACAGTAACCGATTTGTCTTCTAACACAATAGATAATGCAGGAAGAACACCATAAGGTTTATACCCTGTACCATTAAAATATTTTAACGTGTTGTGTGACTTGGTAAGGGTAGGAGAGCCAATGGATTTCAGATAGGTGACAGACATGATGCAAGTTGAAGCCCGTTCATCAACAATTGTTTGACAAATATTCTTGGTTTCCACAATTACTTGTATTTAAAAAGATAATTGATGAGGGAGTCATGGAATGTGATCCTCCAAGTCGAAGATTATCAAATTTGTATCAATAGGTTCTATTCCACCAATATCCTTTAACAGTGCCTTCCGTTGAGTAGGACAACTTTGAAGGACTTCGAGAGCCAACATCGCAGATGGTGCCTGTGCAAAATCTTCTACAATACTGTAGATTTGAGTAGCATGGGCATGTGGGTTAAATGAGGACTTACAAATGATGCCCTTAGGAGGCAGACGGATGACTGTATCAGGATTAGGTCGTTCGAGATGAAGAGGACCATTGGGAGGTGGAGCTGATGGAGGAGGTTGATCATCAACTTTCTCTTTAGAAGGAGAATAATCTTTGGTTCGAGTGTCGACTGCAACTTCCTTTTTCTTGGAGTCACTAGTACACATAAGCACATAAGAGATGGTAGAGGGAGAAGGTTGGTCATGAATAACCAGTTGGACTTGCTGTTGAGAAGGAAAATGTTGTGACAAAATGACAGATAAAGGGGGAGTCCCGGTTCCTTGGAGGAATCGAGTAACTTCTGCATGTCTTAGATAATCTTTCGTATAATAGTCCTCACCACAAATAAGGCAAGGATAATGAGTTTTTTGATTTTCTTTATCATCAACAGGTTGAGTTTTTGGTTTATCAGGTTGTTTATTATTAGTTTTATCCTCTTTATTCTTACCCTTCCCTTTCTTCTTATTTTGAGATTTACCGGTAGTCGTAGATTGGACCGTATTCACCTCAGAGGTTTTACCGGGAGAAGCAATAGGAGGAGTATAATTTTGTACAATGGTAGTAATAGGTTTTGGATTGGAATGATTGAATTTTTTTGTCTAATTCTTTGTATGAAAAGTGCCAATCACACCATTAACAACATGAGATGCTACTGGAAGCGTTGGGGTTGGATTTGTAGACGGGTGAGGAGCGTCGAGGATCAAGTCATACAATGTGCCCACTTGAGAATAAACGAGATCCAAGTATTGGGCACGACTGATCGCCTGTTCTTCAGTGACAAAACCTCCCATGAAAACATCATGAGCTATGGGACTGATGAGTGAATTTGTGAACCACTCAACCAATAACTGATTAGGAAGAGGAACTTTTATTAATCGTCGTCTCCTCCTCCACTCATGAATATGATCTAAGACGTGGGTAGAAGAGGATTGTTTAAATGAACTTGAAATTTTCGTTCCTATCTCATATCGTATCAACAGTTGGTAATGTGTTAAGAAATCCATGGCTAAGGTGTTGAAATCATTGAAGAAACCTCTAGGAAATTCGATGTACCATTTGGCAATCGAACCTGTAAGAGTGCATTGGAAAAGACGTAGTCATATGGAGTCATCCATCAAGGAGTTGGATGAACACCAAAGATGAAAAGTCATGAAATGATTGTTTGGATCTTCTCTCGATTGTCTGTTAAACTTTGGAATGTCTGATGGTAATTTAACAGGTATAACCGACCAAAAAGGATGATGTAAGATAGGATCATTCAAATTCGAGACAAATCCAGTAAATCCAAAGTAGCTCGAAATATAAATTGTCTGTTAACTTGAGGAAACTGATAACTTTGGGAAAATCTCGTATACCAGTAGGACCATAAGCCATTTGCAAATAGTTAGAGGGTCCAGTCAAATTCGGTGGAGGAGGATTTTGAGTCAAGTAGCCAACATTAGCTTGTTGATTTGGTATGCCACCTTGGAAAAGAGTATTAGATTGGAAAGCTTGACCCCAGGTAGGGTTTACAGTGCCTGGAAAAGGTTTCCCGAGATAAGAGGGTACAAAAGAATTCGTTTGAGGAGTTTCCCTCCCAGGAAGTTGTTGATTTACTTGGAAAAGAAAATTCCAAGGTTGGGTTTTCAATCCAGGCATAGATTACCTGTAAATTGGATTGTGTCCTACAACTTGGGACTGCCCCCCAACTTGGGGTTGACCCCCAACTTGGGGTGGACCCCCAAACAAGTATCCTCCAATAGAAAGTTGAAAACTAGAAGTAATAGAATGAATTGTGCCTCCAAGTAAATTGGAGCTAGTTGGTCCTTGAAGATTAGATCTTCTAGGTGGTGTAGGAAAACTAGGCCCTCCGAGTAAACCTTGGGTAGGATTAGGAATGAAACCGATAGCAATATTATACCCAGGTGGAACAAAAAAACTAGGTCCTCCAGATGGACCTTGGGTAGGGTTAGTAATAGAACTACTAAGAGCATTATACCCAGGTGGAAGTGATGGATTTGGTCTAGACGAAAGTGGTGTTCCAATAGGGTCTTGAATTGTTACTGAACTTTCGACAAAAAAAAGGTGTAACTTGCGGGATTATGGTAGCGCTAGTGAATTGGTTAGGAAGAATTGTATGTGTACCAACTAACAACGGGCCTGAAACCATAGCAATATTACTTGTGATGCCAGTAAAATGATTTGGAGGTACTATATAAGCAGTAGAAGTAACATGTACGTGTGTTGATGTAGGTTGGTTTGGAATCATACCTAGTTTATCAAAAATATCGCGTCTTGAGGGAGTTCTCCACAAAGAACGGATTGAGATATAACTGGGATTGAAAATTCCAGAAGTTTGAACCAGAGTTCTAAATGCTTCACTAGGAAATGGTGGTTCATCCACGCCAAACTCTATGAAAAGTCCCGAAGGTATTCTAGGATAATATTCAACAAAAACGTCTCCGGAGGAGTTTATTATGAGCAAAACAAGATCTTGGGTGACATTCAATAACAGTTTTACAGGGAGTGATGGTTCAACCAATGGAGTATAACTCTCAATCTCAAAGGATGTGTCATTATTGACTTCCCCTTCAGGATAAGGACCCTCTGGTGAATTAGGAAGCAAGGGGGCGTATTCTTCCAGTTCTTCTGGAGGCAATCCTTGCATCCTACGTGACAATGAGGGCCGATGTTGGCCACACCCAATAAACACTAAAAAATATCTATGGACAACTAGAAATGACAAACAACACTCACGAATAAAATCTAGATATCAAGCATACAAACAAACCTTCTTATTTTGAAATCACTAGTTGGTGATGAAATCCAATGTCGTGAGATCAAGACAAGAAGGGGTTGGGACAAAGAAGGTGGAAAAGTTACATTGACAGCCTGCTTAACGGACTTACACCCTAGTGCAATCTCCCACACATAATCGTGGGTATACCCTTCAAGGAGCCCAAGTGAGTTTAGCCAACACCGATTCCAATTACCATGAAGACTTTCCCCTCCACAGTCTCCTCGTGTAAAGACCCTAAATATGTAGGTTACTAAGGTTGCCAATTACGACAATGATACGTGGGGAAGTAGTCGACAATCTAATATACATGCAAGGGCAGGGTATCTAAGCACAAAATATTCTCGAGAATGTTTGCACAAGATTTTATTCTCAAGTGACCCCCAATAATACACACATTCACTACACTAGGACCAACAAAGCATGGCGTGTAACTCTGCTGGCCTTAATGCGATCTCGTGATTGACCCTTGTGTTAGAAGGGCTTCCCAGGACAAAATGTAGCAATTGGATTTAACTCTCCCTATCAGAAGATGCTATTTTTTGTTTTTATGCTTTGGAGAGTATTCCTCACTACCTATTCCAAATCTCTATGCCCTAGCTAATGTTGGTGTACAAGAGTTCTAGAAAATAAAAGTTACTAGATAAATTTTAGAATTACGCTTGATTTTAATGGATGTTGTTTTACTAAAAAAGGAAGTGAAGATGAAACTTATGAAGTGCTTGACCTTGACTCAAAAATATGCAAAGAGAGATGAGATACAATTCTTTTTGTTCAATTAACTCTAATTACATAAGAGAGAAGGTTTTCTTTTTGCCAAAATACAAGAGGTTGCAAAATACAATTCCTTTAAACTTTGAGCAATCTTGAGATGAAACAATCAAAGTTATGAAATTTTCCAATTTTCTCTTTTAAACAAAGGCTAGAATGCAAAAAGTTTCTTGTAAACACTACAAATAGAAAGATAATGTTCAATTCTTTTTCTTTTCAATAAAAACAAAGATCTGAATCATGGAAAAAAGAAAAAGTTGTTCAAGAAAAATGAATGCACTCAACACAATTCCCCAAACTTAACTCACAATACAACCAAAAGTGCAAAAGCAAGAAAACTTATTTGTTTAATGAAATCAAAATTCGTTTTCTAATAAAAAACAATAAAAAACTCATAAAATATCATTAACAACTTGATTGACAAGCACTTAGGGATGAAACCGAGAGATTATACCCTTGCAACAAAAAGTGGAAGATATAACTATGAGGCTTATGAAAAAGACTTTCAAAACTTGAAAATTGATCAAGATCAACTAAAAATTGCAAACCAAGTTGTGAATAATCATTCAACACGACCATAAATTCAACCCAAGATATGATAAAAAATCTGGGTAAAGAGAAAGGCTAACTGTCACTCAATTTTTTTTTCCAGGAATCGTCGTAGGTAGCAGAAGGAAAAAATGAAACGATTAGGTATCGTCATAAGAAATAGAAGGCCACAATGCGACGACGTCACACTGGTTTTCACAGCAGGGTGTGATAATGACTGAAAATTGAGAAAAATTAAAAAGATGACATAGTTTTTCAATGAACTTTCAGGATATGAGAGTCAACTTGGATCACCCAGTGACTAAGAGAATGAAAAATCAACAAAAGTAGGAAAGCCAAAATAAAAAAGGAAGCAAAGACCAAAAGAGGACGGTCCCCAGTATGGTCGCCAATTTTTTTACTGGACAAATCAGTAAGTGCTGACACAAACTAATCTCTCTAACTTCAACAAGAAATTAGAACAAAACATGACAGAATACAAACTTCTCCTTATATTTCATGGTAATGTATACTAGTTCAATGAGGGATAAATGACATACCATTTAAACACCGTTTGATCCTTCATAGTGTTTTCCTTGCTCCATCTTAAGATTTGCGGGATGTTGAACCTGTTAAGAAACACAAACTAACAAAGAGAGAGAGACAATATATATATATTCCAATGAAACCTATACACAAGATCAAGGAGTTATGCAATAAAAACGAAGAAACTTTTATATGGAAGAAATGTATTACTGCATTATATTGATGAAAGTGGAGAATAAAACCTATGCCTTGATGTTGCAAGGTCCCTTCCAATGGCCCTTTTCCTCAACACACACACCTTTTCTCCAATGGTTTTGATAAAGAGTATACATAACCTGACTTGGAAAGCTAAAGGAAAGATATCACAAGAACAATCTTCAACATAATTCTTCATGCATAAGATAGACTAATTTTTCCCATGAGAGATCCCTCTTTATATAGAGTGAAGAGGGATGGATGAAGAGATTAGGATTATCCCACTAAATCAAATAAGTGAGTGAGATCCAAACTGATCGGAGGCCACCTCATCTTCTCGAAGATTCCATTCTAGAACCTTCGAGAAATTCACCTTTTTCCTTTGTTTGAGCATCATCACATCCTGAACATTAGCAACCTACGACGACGTCACATGCCACAATGGTGCAACATGAGACGATTGGGGCTCGTCACACCCTTAACACTAGCAAGGTGCGGCGATCTTCTTTGATAGGTTTTTTCAATAAGGGAAAGATGATTCCATTTCTCAGGGGAAAGTCTTATTTCTCCAATAGCCTTTAGGGAACATAGAAGTAGGAAATACACATATCATCATTGATCACAGGGGTGATGAAAATAATGTGTAACAAATGTGTCACCCCTTGACCCTCACTGCGTGTCAGTTTCTTGTTCGTGCCCGCCTGGCCAACATGGCTGGTGACGTGTCTGGGACTACAAGAGTATGGATAATTCAAGAGTTCAGAAGATTGAACGTAGTATGGTTGAGGAAGGTACAATGAGTATCACCGAACACCAAAAGTCCAACGACGATCCCCAATCTCCGAAACGTAAAAAATGTAGAACAAAGACTGTCGACTGCCTAAACGTCGAAACGTAGGATGTTGAACACTAAACGCCGAATGTCAATTGATGAATGGCTAATGCCACATGGTGATTAGGTAAAAGGAGTGTTCCACACCAAACATTGAAGCCCCCTTTTTAACCGTAGGATATCGGTGGATGACATGGATTGTTGATTCCCTCCGCTATTAGACGATTTGGGAGTTCGATAATACTGTTGGAACTCCCAAAGTCCACGAGTTCCAAAGTGCCAAAACCTTCGCTAAGAAGACCCTTAGCTCCCGATTTTCAGCCTGAGGTCACAAGGAGGACCCCGCTAGCTGGTTTAAGCACATAGTGGAAGATGTAAACTTCGTGGGAGAAAAATAAGAGGGTTTTTATTAGTAAGGGATAGAAAATGAACCAAGGAAAAGCGAAAATTTGATGCCCCATCCCTAGAAAGGGTATTTAAGGGGTTGGGTGTGTTACAAATCGTCATTAGATCATGGCAACAACACTTGACCTGCTTGGGATCATGCACGAGTCGCATACAAATATTATTAGAGAACTTATGGGGTAAAACCCTATCTTACCCACCTTCTATAAGAAACTTGTCTGAACCTATATTGAAGAGAGGAATGAAACCTTCTATTGTTGATAGATGTTTTGGAAGTCTGCACTGTAGGTTGCTAATGTTTCCAAATAAATAACTGACTTCACCTTGCAATGATATGTGTTGTTCATGAATTGGTAGATTAGTAACTAACAATTTTTTTTTTATCAACACTCAAGTAGTCAGTGAACAACATGATAACTACAACGTAAAGGATGGTGACACATCAAGAGTTGGGGGAGAGCTCCCACAATAGAGAGGAAGAATTTGATGAAAGGAGGGTGGTGGAAACCCCTCCAGATTTGGACGAAACTGTAAGAAGCCTCATGGCACAATTATAGAGTTATAAGGATGACAATGAAAGGTTGGTCAAGGATAATGAAAAACAGACTGAAATTAATGCAGTCCTACTACAAAGTCTATCAGATATACAAAGACAATTGCAACATGGTCAAACTGCCAGTCATGTGGACAAGCATCATACTAAGAAAACCCCAAGTCCACCTGAGATACAAAAGTATGGTCTTGAAAGTGGCCACACTAGAAGGAGGACCTCAAAGAAGGCCCAACATGGAGCCAAGAGACATTCAATGGAAGATGCCTCTGGTGAGGACATTGACAACTCCAAGGAATCTTCTAGTGGAAAAACTAGTTTCCATTCTTAGACGAGAGGAAAGAAGAGGAAACATTCCAAGAGTCGTGACCTTGAAGAGTTCAATAAAGCCAAACTACCCACATTTGATGGAGAGATTAAGAAGGGGGAAGAAACATAAGTTTGGCTACTCGTCCTGAAGAAGTACTTCAGAGTTCATGAATACTCTGAAAATTTAAAGGCTCAGATAACCATTCTCAACCTGAATGGGAAAGCTTCCATTTGGTGGGAGGACCTTAGGAATGTGAAAGGAGTATATGAGAAGGACTTTTCATGGAAACAATTTGAGAAATACTTTAATAAAAAGTACCTGTCAAAAAATTACTTTGATGGAAAGACCAAGGAGTTCTATGAACTCAAGCTGGGACAACTCACCATAGATGAATATATCAACAAATTCCTTGAGCTGATGAGGTATGTGCCCTATATAAAGGATGAAAAAGTAAATATGCAACTATTTATTAGTGGATTACCTCAGTCCTATTGGGACAAAATTGAGTTTGATGAGCCAAAGACTTTCAAATATACTCTTCGAAAAGCAAGGTATTTCTATGAGAAATTCAAGATTAAGACAAAACCCCATGAAGACTAGAAGAAGAAAAACAATTCGGGATTCAAGAAGAAGGGGTTTAAATACTTTAGATTTAAGAACCATGGTAAGAGCTCTAGGATGATCCTTCCTTCCAGAAGGGTGCATCAACAAAATTTTCCATCCCAGAGTGGAAATAAACCATTTGGAGAAGCTCCAAGTAAGACTGATAACATGAAGAGAGAACCCTTGAAATGTTGGGGTTGTGGAGAGGAACATCTGCTGAGGGAATCTTCGCATAGGCAACAAAACAATGGGAGGGTATACAATGTCCAAGAGGCTACCACAGTCAATGATGTGGCTAGGAGTATGCCACAAATTTATGTAGCCTTGGATAATAGACAAGATGACCACCAAGCTTCAGTGGTGGAGATGGAAGGTACGATTGCCAACTATCCTATTTCCATTTTAATTGACCCTGGTTCTAATTTGAGTTATGTTGACCCTCAAATAGTTGAGAAATGTAAATTGAAACAAGTCAAACATGTTAAATCATGGCTGGTACAACTAGCCACTGGAACCAAAATAAAATTAACAAAGGTCATATCGGCATGCCAATTCGTTATAAGTGGGTTTCCCACCCAAACGAACTTAAACATACTTCCTTTAGGATCTTATGACCTATTGATTGGCATGGATTTGTTGTCTTTCGACAAAACCAATTTGGACTGTTACAATAAAACTTTGGAGTGTGAAAATGAATAAGGAGGAAGGGTAACCCTACAAGGGATTCAAAAGCATGTCTCAGTGAGACAAATATCATCCCTCCAAGTGAAGAAGTATTGCAGAAAGGGATGTCTCTTTCATGCAATACAAGTACTAAACACTATTGAGAATGAAAAACCCAACCTAGAGGACCATACCATGTTAAGAGAATATAAATATGTATTCCCAGAAGAGGTACCAGGTCTACCTCCAAGAAGGGATATTGACTTTTCAATAGAACTTGTACCAGGAGCGGTGCTAATGTCTAGAACACCCTATAGAATGAGTACACTAGAGCTAGTTGAGCTCAAACTACAACCGAAGGAGATGTGGGACAAAGGCTACATTCATCCTAGTGTGTCTCCATTGGGATCACCATCCTTGTTTGTGAAAAAGAAATATGGCACACTCAGACTGTGCATAGATTATAGACAACTCAATAAGATGACCATCAAGAACAAGTATCCCTTACCAAGGATCAATGACTTGTTTGACCAATTAAGGGGTGCTACAATATTATCCAAGATTGATTTGAGGTCTGGATACCATCAGGTCTGAATTAAAGATGAAGACATCCACAAGACAACCTTTAGGACGAGATATGGTCATTATGAATTTGTGGTGGTGCCATTTGGGCTCACCAATGCACCATCCAATTTTATGTGCTTAATGAATAACGTATT
>ML785635.1:191541-221561 GCA_009831015.1 Picea engelmannii | reverse complement strand
ATCGTTCGATAAGGCTTTTGTAGGCACAATTTTCACTCCTCAGTTCGTGCCGCAACTCCTTGTTGTCCTCCTCGATTTCCTTCTTGCATAATTGTTCATCATCAGATGTTCAGGGTTCCTTGTATGTTGTTTCTTCGTTTGCCTCTGGAGGAGTAATTAAAATTTCAGCTGCTGTCATGATCTCCTCTTCCCAAGAAGAAGGGATCCCGACTTTTGCTAGGATCTGAGTGAGCTGTTCCAAGCTTATACTCATAGTTAAACCACATTGAAAAAGGAGAATGATTTATCATCAAAGATTTGAATTTTTAAAACTAAGAAATTAAAACTATTTGTAAAAATAAAACACACCAAACTTGAACTCCTTGTGTTACTGGGACCCTGTTGTCACCAGGTTATCAGTTCGCACAAGTTATCTCATTATAAATAAAAACTAAATTTGCATAAATAAAAACACACTTTTGCATAAAATAAGGAGAAACACACTTCTGTATAAAAGGGAGAGGACAACCTAACTTTGGAGCAACCCCACTAAAGTGGATGCACATGTTCTTACCTCTTGTCTTACCATCTTCTCTCCGCAATTAGGTTGTCCATAAAACCAATCAAAAATCATTAAAGCAATTTAATTCAAATGCTACCTATTACCGTTTACAACTCCCCGACAATGACGCCAAAATGTTGGTGCAATTATATGCATAATATATTACCAAACATAAATTATCAATTGAGATTCGTAATCAATAGAGTTGATGCACTATATGTGCCAATAATAGATAGGTTCCTATGTCTGTTTAGTATAGCTTAGTTAAGAAAACCATTTAGAAATCAACACACTCTTAAAAATAACAATCTTCACTCAATTCGAAAGCTGGAAAGCAAAACTCATAAACAAACAAAAGCTCTTGCTCAGGTGATGGACATGTTCATTGATGGCTTATGAAAGGAAAATGTGAACTTTGATTCTATCTCATGGAGAAACTAAACTAACAATAATTAACACTTTGTGCATTCACAACATTCCATTATAGGTGCGTGTAGGGTGAGAGATGGAGGTCTTGATTGTGCATGTGTTAGCAAGGTGTAATCTAATAAATTCTGGCAAAGAAATCTAAGTGTAGTGGGATGCTCCATTAAAGCTCATGTACGGTGAAATATGGAGATCCAATTGTTCCTGCATTACCACACTTTGCAACAAATTTGAATAGTGAAATCAAACAAAATAACATTAAATCAAAATAACAGGTACATGAAATGAAAATCTACACTAACAATTTACAATAAGCTTACCAAGATGGATCGGTGGCCCTTGTCGATGCCAACATGGAAGATTTTAGATTAGCAGATGCTAACTTCTAAGATACACAAGATAGCTGAATTCAAACTTGCATTAATCTTCAACCAGTAGGTTTACAAAGAGAGTCTTTTCATGAATCCAATCTACATCATAACCATTCTCTCAATCTACATCATAAAAATTCTCCCCTAATCTACATAATAATAATTCTCCTTCCCATGAAGAGAGGGCACTCTCTTTTATTAATGAGAGCTTTGAAAAGAAGATAAGAATCTCATAATTACAGATCCACTTTTCTCTCAACCAATTTCCCATTATTACAAAATATAATCCCTTCAAATATTCACACATATCTCTCATATATCTTGGATAAGATATGACAACCAAATCTCCATGATCTTCTCCTTGGATTATGATTGAATTATCTCCTCAAATCTTGAAATGGTGGAGGAAGTATTTGAGAAGTCTTCTTGAATTAATCCTTCACATATTCCTACACATGATAAAGCTCACACATTTTTGAGATATATGAAAGCATGTCAATTTTCTAATATTTAATCACAAATTCCCTTTTAATACTAAAATAAATGATTTGGAAAATAATAAGGTTAAACCCATATATAATTATGAAAATGGTATCATGAAAGGTTAATGGGGCGATGAAATGTGAAGAATGATGAAGGGAAAGGTGGATGAAAATACGACATTTCTGAGTCCCAACAGATTTTATCACAGGATTACCTAGATCAACCAAACATAATGATGCCATCATGGTAGTTGTGGAAAAATTGAGCAAGGCTACTCACTTCATACCCATCAAGTCAACTTGCAAGGTAATATAAATTGCCAACATTTTCATGAAATAAATATTTAGACTACATGGCATGACTAAGTAAATTATATCCGACAGAGATACCAAATTTACTTCCAACTTTTGGAAATCTTTGTTTGCTGGTTTTGAAACAAAATTTCTCTTTAGTACAACCTATCACCCTCAAACTGATGGGAAGACAGAGAGGGTAAACCAAGTGTTAGAAGACATGCTGAGGATGCATGCAATGCATCAACCCAAGAAGTGGGAGGACTACCTACCACTGGTAGATTTTTCTTACAACAATGACTATCAAGAGTCATTAAAAATGAGCCCTTATGAAGTCCTCTATGGAAAACAATGCATTATGCAACATTCCGATCATCTGGAACAACCTAGTAGACAGAGTTACAATTGGGCCAGATATGCTAAAGGAAATGGAACAAAAATTAATTTAGATAAGACAAAATCTGAAAACAACCCAGGATAGAAAAAAGAGCTATGCATACATGAAAAGGACTCCTAGAGAGTTCAAAATGGGGGATCATGTGTATCTCCGAGTTAGACCAAGGAGAAGTTCTTTGATGATGGGAGCTTATGCAAAGATGGAACCTTGGTATTGTGGACCCTTTGAAGTTTTGCATAGAGTGGGACCAATAGCCTATCGACTAGCACTTCCTCCCACAGTGAAGACACATAATGTTTTCCATGTTTCTTTATTAAAGAAGTATGTACACGATTCTAATCATATTATTGACTGGTCTGTGATTCAGGTGGAACCTGAGGGAGAATTCTTGCCATAATCTCAATGCATAATAGATAGGAAGGAAACCCCACTCAGGAACAAAACCATTGCACAGGTCAAGGTGCAGTGGAAATACTTTGGCCCAGATGAGGTCACATGGGAAATAGAGGATGCCATGAGATAGGCATATTCATTTTTGTTTACTTTTGTACATACATAGCATATTGAAATATAGAACATCGAGGACGATGTTCATTTAAGGGGGAGGGGATTGTAATACCCATGTTTCCCCCAGTTTGTAAATATAACTATAACTGGCCAAGAGACTATGGCAGACTAAATGTGTGTGAATGTTTGATTTGATGAACCTTTGTATAAAAGGGTCAATGTGTGAATTTTTTTTTCTATTAATAGAAATTGAATATGTGTTGCACAACCACTGAAAGGGGGGAAAGTTTTCCAAGATAGACCATGGATTCTATGAGAGAGATGGTGAGGGGAAACCAAGAATGGTTGAGATGACCCTCACTAGACCAGTACCTACTGGGTGTAATTTCTCAAGAGTCCTCTGACCTAGAAATGAATTACCAGTTAGGCTGGTAGTTGGAAGGCCGTTCTCAAGAGTTAATGAGGAGATGGGATAGGGTACCCATCTATAAGGCTTCCAGGATTAACCACGAATTGGGATTCAGACCCACACAACCTTTCCGAGGAAGGAAAGAAAGGAGGTAACTCGGGGGATAGAGACATATATGCAAGATAGCAGAGTAGAGAAAACAATGTCCAGAGAAGATAAGTGAGCATATTTCGACTCGGGAGTGGAGAGAAAAGTTGAGAAGTAAGCTTGTTTGGCTGCAATAAGCCTTAGGAAGGGTTTCTCTACAAGATGATAAACGAGGCTGGAAAGCAACTGAGGAAGTGCTCGTGCAGATATCCTTGCTTGGAGTAGAGAAAACTGATTGCTAACATCCTGTGGGAGGAGGAGAGTAACCTTCGTCCCTGACTGTCGTGGAGCAAGGAGAAAGAATATATCTCAGAGAATCATGGTCTAGCTTGGGGGTGGCCAGTGGTAAATGCGATAGGAGTGGCTATGCCTATGGTTGGGAGGAAACAAGCACCCCTTTCAACAGTTGCTTTATATTCTCCATTTCTGATAAGTATTATCATACTCTGTGTATATATATTGGATGCGATGATGAATGTCTGTGTTTATGGTTAAGTTCTTCAGTATTTGAACAATCATTATAAATGTCCTTTTTCTTCTGTAAACTATTATATTTATATGATCTTTGAATTATCTCAGTTTAACTTCTAGAGAGTCAGGGGATGTGAACCCATCAGAGAGTCGGGGTTGGATTGACTGGAACATCTAAGTCCTTCCAATCCTTTGAATTCACCTTAGCGGGAACACCAAGTTCATCTCTGTGGGAGAAGGGTGTTTCCCTTTAGACTATCCACCCATTTGATCGAGGGCTCATGCCCATGTACTTAACCCCTTTGCTGCAAAAAGGATTTGTGCTTAGCCCACAAGATTTTCCAAGAGACCAATGTGACCAAGGCTTGGGAACCCTGTGCTAGTCTAAAAGGGGCTAGCTCTTTTGGCTTCAGGACTTCAGAACTTACGATTCCACAACCCTCGAAAATAGCCAAAGGCCGAAGTTGCAAATTGACAAGGGTCGTCGATCTGGGGATCCAGTGTATATTCCTCTTAACCGTTAGATCAGACTTAGGAAGGGAAGTGTTAAGTGCTTCAGTGAAGTCCTACTTCGGGAGTATAGGAGTGGTCTAATGCCGAAAACTGCCAAATGTCAGAGTCACAGAGTAAATCGAGACCGTTGAAAATGGAGGGACACGTGTGTAGAGATCAACAATTATCCAGAAGTTCGAGTATTCGACGATATAGGCACGCACGAGTTTCTACAAAGCTTTGCAATCCGAAGTAAATCCTGGCCATAGATGCTAGGTACACGTGGCGATAGATCCAACGTGGTTTAGAGGGAAAGCCGAGAGATACATGTCAAACTCCCGAATGTCGAACTTCCGAAGTAATGGGGACCATCAATCCTCGAATCCTTTGGGATCCCTCTCAGCCTTCGATTTAATAAGACCACCTTCGATTACCCAACCGACCAGGAATGCGTCGTGGAGTGACACATGGCCCCTACTTTTCCTCTGTCTAAGGTTATTTGTCGAATTATAGTTGTCAGATGAGAGGATACGTGGCAAGAGATCTTGTAGTCCAGAGACTTAGTACTCCTGGGGAGTTTGGCCAAGATTTTTCAAGGGTGAAAACTCTCGAAAATGACAAAGTAAATCTCGACCATTGGTCGAAGAGGACACGTGGCGATAGATCCGAGAGTCCGGAGACTTGGATCTTTGGGGGTTTCACGTTTAGAGGAGTCGATAGGCTCCGAAGCCCAGAGTCACGAAGTAACGAGGACCGTGGATCTAAGGATCCACGTGGACAAATATGAACCACGAGAATTGAAAGAAGTGAGAAGATTGTATGATGGGGGTTGACGTGGCTCACTTACGTCATCCCGGGTGACGTGGACCCGCAACTAAGGTGCCATGTGTCCCCCAGATTTGGCCAATTCATAGACCCCTTATGCCTATTAGAGTGTGACATGTGTCACCCCCTAATTAGGACACGTGTCACCCTTTGACCCTCGCCGTGTGTTATCTTTTGGTTCATGCCTGCCTGACCAATATGGCTGGTGATGTGTTCAGGACTCTGGGAGTCTGGATAATTTAGGAGTTTGAAAGATTGAACATAGTATGGATGAGGAGGGTACAATGAGGATCGTCGAACATTGAAAGTCCAATGACGATCGCCGATCATCAAAATGTCGAAAACGTAGAATGAAGACCGCCGACTACCGAAACGTAGGACGTTCAAAGCTAAACACCGAACACCGATCGTCAAATGGCTAAGGCCACGTGGCAAGATTTTGAGACTTTGGGGATTAGGAAAAAGGAGTATTCCACGCCAAATGCCGAATCCCCCTTTTTAACAGTGGGATCTTGGTGGAGGACGTGGACCATCGATTCCCTTCGTTGTTTGACGATCTGGGAATTTGACGATACCGTTGGAACTCCTGAAGTCCAGGAGTTCCAAAGTGCCAAAACCTTCGCTAAGCATACCCTTAGCTCCCAGTTTTTAGATGGAGGTCACGAGGACCCTGCTAGCTGGTTTAAGCACATAGTGGAAGATGTAAACTTTCGGGGAGCAGAATAAGAGGGTTTTTTTAGTAAGCGACTGAAAATAAACCAAGGAAAAGCGAAAATTTGATGCCCCATCCCTAGAAAGGGTATTTAAGGGGTTGGGTGTGTTACAAAAATGGACCAATAACACAATCCTTATTTGACTTATTGCCTAATTTGCAGAATATAAATATTTTTGGGTGATGTGGATTGCCTGAGCCCAAGGATGCTCCTACATCAATTTGTGAGGTCCTTGTTTGGTGTGTTGTTGAGATATTCTCTCAACCAATCCTTCTATATTTGGAATAAGTTGGATCTTATAACAACCTATGCACTATATATAATAAAGTCCAAATGTATTGTAAATGGTATTCAAATATTCTGTAATTGATTATTTGTGTAATACTTTACTCTCCCATTTTAATATGATTTGGATTCATCATAGACTTGAGGAGAAACATAATTTTTTTTTTTTTTTTTAATAGAAACAATTATGATTTTTAAAAGGCAGTTATGCATGAGCAAAAATAAACAGAATATACAAAAGGTTAGAGTGGCCAAAGACCTGAAACAAAATTGCAGTTTTATTTCTGCCCCTATAATTCTTGAGTCTTTTCTAATACATATATTCCAAGTGTATATTCCTACATATAAATCTTGAGTCTTTTCTGATAATATATTCCAAGTTTATATTCCTACATAGGAAAACAACAAAAATGAAGTTTTGCATTGCATATAGCTACCTTATATGAGTTTTAATTATGTATCCACCTCTTCTATAGAAGCTTCTAAATTGTCATGCACTTGTTGATGTGGTAGAGGTTTAAGAACTTCACACTCTGAATATTCCTTCGAAGAGACCAAAGATGTGTTGAGTGTCTGTTGATTGTGCGGAAGACCAGTGCTAATTCTTCATTTCTATTTGTCTCATGTCACTGCAATTGGTGGGAAAGCTGGGCATTTGAGGTGTGTAGGGACTCCATTTCTGTTTTTTGTGTCTGCACTCGATCCCCAAGCCTTTCTATTTTACAATCAGTGCAATCACAAGGGGCACTACTCCGATGCCACATGAGTGAAACAATCCCACGATAAGGTGGGTGCTTCCAAAACAAAGATCACCCAACACTTCCAATGAAGGCCCAATGCTTCCAATGCTTCCATACACCATCAATCATATGGCCAATGTCATGGTTATAAGCCTCAATTGTATAGATTGCTATGACTCATCCAGAAAAGGACAATGCCATGCACTCTAATGATGAAGAAATGTGCAAATTCATTGCAAGGGGAAAGGATTTTGATGTAGATCTTGCGTGAACTATGACACTTGCAAGGGTGAGTGGGATGACTTCATGAATTTGGGTCTAAGTTGAAAGAAAAATCCCACATACTTCCATCAACTCGCATGTAACCGAATTAATTGACATCACATTGAAAGAATAGTGCATGTGTGGAAATGAGGGATGACCTCGCGTCTTTAGTACGAGAGATCTGTATGGAGGAATGCGAGTTGGAGTGACGTTAGCTTCTCCGATACGGATGGGAGGTGGGGTCACATCCCCTCCCGGTCTTTTCTTTTCATATTTTAAATTCTTGAACCATAAATTCTCCTTGAGAGACTTTAACTTTTTGCTAAATTGCATTCTGGATTTATGGAAGATAAATTTGAGAATAGTCTTCATTGATTCGAAGTGTACATTGTGCCAAATGTTTTTCTTCTTTAGCTAGGACACCTGCTTTCCCATTATGCTTTCTATATATATGATGGTAGCTCACAGAGTTGATTTTTTTTTATCCAAGTTCTTTATTCTTTGATGGATCCGCATGAGAGCGGGGTGGGTGTTTTTTATTAATCTTTATATTTCCTTGATAATCAGATCAGAGTCACCAATGATGGTTAACCGAGTAGATTTAGCTATTGGGATGAGATGCAAGCCCATATATACTATGAGAGCTTCTTCTGGATTATTTGTGTTATTTCCTACCCAAGAGTATTCAATAATTTTATTTCCTTCGGAGTAAAAAATGACTCCCTCAACACCATAAATATAAAATTTGTTAATGTAGGAGTTATGGTAATTTATGTTAATATACCCGATTTTTACAAAAATTATAATAAACTTGGTACTCTAATTTCCACCAATTTTTATATAGCATTTCTCTGAAATAAATGCATCCTTACTTATTTTGATAGTATTATAATGAAATGTAGTCCACTTACAATGCTCTACAAATATAATTTAGGTTGAAATTTTGTGGGTGAAAATATTTATTTAGCCAAATTTACTTAAAACACTAACCTCAACACTCTAGAAATATCATTTTGGTTGACAAGTTATAGGGGCAACTATTCAACTAAATTCACTTAGAATGATATGCTTGCACAAGGAAAAATCTCCATGAAAAAAAACTATGTGTATCTAAGATATTTGAACTTGAACGTGTGTATGAAATACTCCTTCTTTACTAACTAACCAAACCCCATTGATAATTATGTTGAGATTTTATCCTTGAAGTTTTCTTTTGGGAGGTAAATAAACAAACAATGAATTGTATTATCGAAGGTTGACATTTATAAATAGAAGCATAACATATATCACACTTTAACCTCATGTGTGGATTCTAAACAAAAAAAATCCCCAAAAGTACATAACACTTCTTTCCCTCCCATAAAGTCTTCATCGTGTTATTATGACTACAACTAGATATCAAAATCACTATGAATATGCCCTAGGGTGGAATCCCTCCCATAATAAAATAAGTTATATGAACAATAATCTGTCTTAATAAAAATCATTATTTTCATAATTATTTTGAAAACATGGAACGTGAGATAACCCTCTCTCGCTTTGTCTTGCAAGCATTATTGTTGTGTATTTATAGTTGAGCATGTAGTAGTAGGTGTTGAAACCTAAACCTAAACCTTTGTCATTTTCGTCATTTTCAGGCCATTATTTGCAACCCATGGTTGATTGTAACACATAACTCAAGAGGGGCATCATATATTGGCAACGATAAGATATGTGAAGGGCATGATGCTAACAACATCCCTCTGCACTTAAATTTTAAGGCATGTACCAGTTTAAAAAATTGAGGAACTTGTGATGGTATGGTGTTGCATCTCTAGGAAATATTGTGCATATATAGTTGATCCAAAATATATCATAAACCCCGTACTTACCCAAGTTCTACCATAAATTCCTTTCTTATCTTTTGTGTTTCATCTCATGCATACTTGAGATAATTCATTTTCCCCATAGATATGAGACATTTCTCCACTTAACCCATGATAGCTTATGTGTTCCAAACCAATGTCGACATTTACTATTTGAAATGATTACAATCTCAATGTCGACATTTACTATTTGAAATGATTACAATCTTCAAAGTTGATGAGGGGAAATGAATTATGACATGATGTTTTGAAATATAGTTAAACAAGGGTAAACTACTATGCAACTAGTCTCTACCTTTGTGAGAATGAGTGAGTAAGGATGGTAGTGATAGCATTTGTAATGGTAACGATTATCTTGATGCCTCTATGTGTTGTAGACCAAAATTTGAGACCTATGTAATTAAGCTCTGTGTTTGGATGCAACTTTGTAAAGTAATCATGGTTCTTTAGTGTGTTGCATCCATGCATTGCACGAGAAAATAAATCCATTGTAATATTTTAAATTTGTTAAACATTTTGCACACCCACTCAATTCATATTTCAACTAGTAAATGAATACCACTTGATGTGTGTATTTGTATATCCTCTAACAACGTTACTAACTTAATGAGAACTGTGATTTCAAAACAAGCACTTGAGCCCTTAAAAACCATATTTTTGCATCAAAAACACCAAAATCAATCCTTGAATCAAAAGGTGGTGCTACTAGTAGAACTCCCCTTTTTTTAGGGTTAAAATTACAACATTTTTAGAGCATGGCCTTAAAAACCCATATAGTTGCTAACAAAAACCTTAAAATCAACATTTAAATAAGAAAGTGGTGCTACTAGTAGCAACTCGTTTTTTTCTTTAAAGTTAAAATTATATCTCATTTGAAACCATATACTTAACAATTGGTACCACTGCAGCAAGAAATTTAAAACCAACCAACAAATTGAAAAGTAGTGCTACCAGTAGCACCCTTTTTTTTCCAAACTTAAAATTGAAACATCTTTTAAACAATGGTATAAAATATCATCATTGGTGTAAACAAAATCATAAAATCAACCCTAAAATGTTCACTCATTTATGGTTAGTTTATCACTCTAAGCACAAGACAATACATATTGCATGACAATATCCTTCTTTAATTTAAAAGATCAATGTTACTTCCATATTTTTTTTTACTTTTAATTAAAAAAACTCAATACAAATTACATTGAATGAGACATAAATTAATTATTAAAAGTATTGTTGCATTGTCCATGTTCATAATAAATGAACTAAGAATTTTTTTTATATTCTTTATAATTAAAACATATAATCCAACAAACATAGAATGATTCATAACTTCGTATAAGATCATATGTATGTTAAAAGCACTCATTTAGAGTTACCAAGCAAATATCATATTGATAGAAAAATACATAAAATGTTTCATACACTTATTTAAACTGACTCATGGATTTTGGCACACCATTATAATCTACATGATATTCAAATTAATGTCTGGATGGAGATGTAGATGACCCATACTGTTCTATATTATCAATGTTGGGAAGATACCATCTGAGTCTACATGTCTTCCCAACATTTAAGATGTTAGAAGCCTTCCATATCTATGACTAGGTCCACCATAMTCCCATATTGCATCTATTTCTTGTGGTATCAACCTCTTAATAATCTCTTTGGYCTTGGAGTGAAGAGTTCCACTTGTTTTCAAATGGAAGTCATAAACAAGTATGTCAACATCCTCTAATTTTAAGAGGTTAGTGCGACGATGATTTATATTTTGACCCTTTTTTTTCTCAATCTATTGATATTTTTCTCAACTACCATCTTTGGCTTGTGTATCTGTTGCATACCAATGTACCTTTTTTCCTGAAAAACAATTCTATTTCTATTGATCACAGTAAGGATTATTTTTACAAAAGCCACTTATATGTTGGCTTTCCATTGGGGAAACCAAACCAATAAAAGTGGTATAAGTCTATTGTCCATAGAGTTTGATCAAGATTCTAAATTCTAACTACACTGGTGAGACCATTGAACCATTCCAAATTTCTAATATTTCTGATATAGTGATAATATAAACACCCATGAAACAACTATAGAATAAGCAAAAATTCCAACATATATAAATTTAGTTTAGAGGGGTGCTTCCTGGCCCTGAATATTTTCCATTAGTCTGAGGTTGGGGAATTCCACGAGGTTGAGAAATGTCTTGATGAACCTAAGGAGGAATCCTTGAGTTGATATCTTTGAGTTGGCTCATGACTTCATCCAGCTGTAGGAGAAATTCCTCATGCACCTCATCCCAGTCCTACAAGACCTTCCCTATAAGCATCTTGATGTGCCAATACAGGTCAACTATTTTCCAGTACTTGGTATCCCTCACTCTGGAGCTTCCTGGGTCAATGATCTAATTTCCCAATTCTGCATCTATTTCCCAATCATGGTTAGTCCCCCTTTCTAGGAAGATGGCGCTCTCAACAATCACAATGCCATCTTTGATATGAGGGGTGGTCTATTCCTAGAACTCATTGGCTACGACTTGGGTGTCCTATTGCACCCTAGTGTTGATAGGTTTTGAGCTAGAATTGCAGGAGCTACAGTGGTCATGTTGAGACCTACGATCGCGACAATAGTCTCGATGATGCCCGGGTCCAGGAGACATAACGAAATACAAAAGGACATAGTTAAATGATGGGGAGGTGAGAGCCAATTGCTGGTGGAAGGTCAGGTAGAGGGAGAGAGTAGATAAAACATAGAGGGGAGAGATGATGTCCCCTTTTATCATTTTTTGAAGCCACAACGACTTGGGATCCCCACAATAAGATATGATATTGAGTCGATGAGCCATTCCTTCACAATCTTGGCTTTGTGAGCTAGTTGGGTTGGCCCTCATTATGGAATAATGGAAATTGTTACCGAGCGAAGTCATATCAGAGTTGAGGAGCTAGCAGATGAGGTAAAGAGTACATACCATAACTGGTAATGAATTCCCCATTAAATACCATGTCCTAGGAACTAAACTTGTTGTCATGCAAATCCTCCATATCCATGTGTTATGGCGTCACTGAATGGTTCATGCATGGATTGGTCACGTGTTACCTGGGTCCTATTTTGAATATCGTTCACATCCTTGACACTCCATCTAGATGTACTTAAATTGTTATAGAATCTTCATTTTCTTTATTTACCTTTATAACCTTTTGATCCATAAATGAGGGACTTATAGCCCCACTGTAGCCCACTCACTTCACCAACATAGACCCTATGCAGAAATATATTTCTTGTCTTTATCTCAACTCTGTCCTCAGGCGTGTACATATTGCTTTGTCCTCTAGAGGCTACTAGGACTTGTTGAAATTTCACCTACTCAACACTTGACTGTTAATTCCAAATAATTCACTTATGGAATTAAAGAATACCCGAGTAATCAACTAAATATGCAACGAAAGCATAAACTAGGAAACCAAATCAGGCACACATAAACACCAATAATTTTTGGGTAGATACCCCTAGAAAAAACCTGGCGGGAAAACCAATGCTAAGAATGATTTTATTATGCTAAAATTAGGGCTCCCGTAACATGGATAATGGCCCACTGAGAGAAATACAACTGCAGACAAACCTAGCAAATTCTGGCCCATTGTACGAACCATAATTGCACACTTTTCGAGGTGTACATGAATTTGTTTCAGAAAACCCACATATGTACATGACTTTCTCCATTGAAACCCACGTACACGTACACAAACTTATGTACAATGCTACACTCTCTTGTGACTTTCTTTGACTGAAACCCACCTGTGTGATCCTCTATTCTCTCTTCTCCTTGACCTAATCTCTAGATGGAAGTCCTTCTCCACCTATCCAAGATCTTAAATCACAGTTCTTTAAGATCCAATACTCTATGTCGACTCCCTCAACACCTTTCACGTTTCAAGTTGCTTCCTCCTTCACCCTAGCCTTGATTTATAATCGTGAGTTATATCTCCGAAGTGATTGCATGTTGAGATTACTTCTCACACTCAATTGAGATTTAGAAACATGCTAATTAATTTTAGAATTTTCCTTAAATAAATCAATTAACTAATTACATAATTAATTAATTAAATCAATTTACTTTAATAATTCATTTAATTTAAGTAAATTCAAGAGTAGAAGGCTTTGGACGATTTCCACACATCTAGACACATAAACCTGTGTGGAAATACATGTCTGATGCTACCACTAGTATCAACACTCCCTCTTAGCAAGGAAGGTAATCTGCACCACTCCAAGTCCGTCTCTGAAGAATACAAACTTCCCTTTCACCAAGGCTCTGGTCATAATATTTGCAACCTGCTCATTTGTGGAAATATATTGAAGCTTCACTACTCCCTTCTGGATCCTATATTGAATGAAGTGGTATATTATCTCAATATGCTTGGACTTGTCATGGAATAATGGATTCTCTGATAGTTTGATACAACTCTGATTATCACAGAATACCACCATAGTCTCCAACTCTTGATCAAATAATATTGTAAGTGATTTGCGAAGCTAAATAGCTTCACAACTATCCATACTCACTACCATATACTGTGCTTCGGTTGAACTGAGTGCTACAAAAGTTTGCTTCCTACTAAACCAAGTAATCACTATTGATCCCAAGCTGAAGCAACACCCCAAGATGCTCTTTCTGTCTACTGCACTACCTGCCCAATCTGATTCTGTATATCCCTGCAACTCCACTCCATCTCCTCCAAGATATCTCAATTCATAGTCCATTGTACGTATTAAGTACCTTCCTTTACTCCACCATGAACTGACTCAAGGTGTTCACAAAAAAACAAATATTTATCCTAGTTTTGACCAAATACATCAAGGACCCTAACAACCACATATATATCCTAGGATCCACAAACTCTAAATCTCAAGTGATCGCCTTCTTCATGTTTGTAATCACAGATGTAGCCATCGGTTTACAGTCCTCCATCCTAAATATCCTCAATATCTATACTGCATACTTCCCTTGTCCAAGGAAGATCTCTCTCAATACATTCCATACCTATAACCCCAAGAAATAATGCAACAAGCCAATGTCCTGCATCTTGAAATCACTAGCTTAATCTATTTTGTAGTCGACAATAAGCTCCTTTGCACCTGTGAGAAATAAATAATCAATGTACAAAACCAAGATGAGTGGATTTGTTAGCGTCGGAAGTCACCCCTGGATTGCAGCAGGAGCAGAGCCTGACGCCCATCGGTTTGTGTCACGATTTGTTTAATGGGGTGATCGATCGGAAGCCAACTCAAGACGGTGTGGTTCTAACTCCGAAACTAGACCAGGTAGGCATGGGCAGGTGAGGTCTTAATCAAACTTCAGACAGTGAGTTGTAGTAAGGGTGAGTAGGGGGAAGAATTGTATCAGAGAGGTGGAAAGGTCTGTCGTAAACATCAGGTTTCTAACAGGCTGTGGGAGAAGACATATAAACGCAAGATATTCTTGCATTCAAATGCAAAACGCCGGAGAATACAACAATGCAACAATAAATCCTTTATCATAACATGATTGCAATAATTCACACGAATCAGTCGTTCACGAACTCTCTCAGCATAAGATGAAAATTAGATGGAGTAAGAAAGACTGTCTGTCATAAAACAAGAAATCTCACATACAAATGCATAACCAGAGAACTAGAGTGTGTTAAAACTTTACAATCGGGAGCTCCGCTCTACCATCGATTCTTTTAAAAATGCAAAAACTGAGTACATATACTTAGATAGATTTTCCCAACAGAGGCGCGCTCGCCCTTCAAGGCGTAGCATCTCTTCAATCAAACTTCGGATAGAAACCCTTCGTCAGACGTCTTCTTAACTTCGCATGGCCTTTGCAGGGGAGGTAGCTGAAACATTAAAGGCTGAAATGGCGTGTGCAAACTTCCTCTGGTCAGATGAGAACTCAGCGTGACCCCCTTTTTGGAGAAAATCAGTGTACGGGACCATCTCGGGCAGACTTCCTGTCGAAACCTCCATGTCTTGCATTCAATAAGTGAGCCGAGGTTTCAACTACCTCCATTCTCCTTCATTTAGTTCTTTAGCGAGGACCAAGATCAGGGTCGGGCTGAACTGGTCTTTTGGAGAACGCGACGATCCTTTCGGCGACTGGACTTGATGCCTTTGGCCCCCTTTTGCACAGTTCCTTTCTTCCTCAAGTGACCACGGGATATGACCCTGTGCTTGTGCCCAAGGTGCTTTTAGTGTTCGCAGATATGAAGGGGCTGATCCATGCTTCTTTAAATCGCGATGGGTGAAACACCGAGATGGCTTCATCTGGCGCCACACGTCCCTCTGAAATCTGACGATCCTGAACTCACTCAGTGATATTGTGGGCCCGAGTCCTGGACGCTCCCGACACTTCACGCATCAGGAATATGACGGAGCTGCTCCTTGCACTTCGAAACCGCGATGGGTGAAAAGGCAGGGAGCCTCATCGCGCGCCAGGTGTCCTCTTCAGATGGACGACTGAGACTGCCCCTTGATACTGCGGACCTGACTTTGGGCGCCATCGGCATTTCGGGGTTCAGGGTTTCGATATGTGAGATGATGAGGGACTTTCACCCTTCGAGCTCCCGAACGCCGATATGCCGACTAGATCTCGCACTATGTGTCGCTGGATCGGACGACCCGGATTTAGTCTTGGCATATAGTCACTTTCTTTGACGCTATATATCGGTCAACTTGGCAGCCCCGATATCCCGATGCTCGTTGATCTGCTCTTATGGATGAATCCGGGCCGTTGACAACGTAATTTCACCCGCTTACTTGATTGGAAGCCTTAAAACAAGATTTTTCCATGCTGCGCTTGGGCGCTCCTCGTACAACTTGAAGACCCGAATACTCTTGTGCCTAGGACAAGAAATGTCGCTAACAAGATCCATCCCAAAAAGTATGAAGTAAAATTTAGGATCCACCTCACTCTTGGTAAAGCCCATACTCTGCAAGTATCTGTCATGTTTTTCTGCTACCCAATACACCTTCCTTGGCTCCACCATGAATTGACTCAATGTGGTCACAAAAAAAAAAATATATGGCTTGGTGTTGACCAAATACATCAAGGACCCTATCAACTTCTTGCATATCCTGGGATCCACCAAATCTGAATCTCAAGTGATCATCTTCTTCAGATTGGTAATCATAGGTGTAGCCATCAATTTACATTTCTCTATCCTAAATATCCTCAATATCTCTACTACATACTTCCCTTGTCCAAGGAAGATCTCTCCCAATACCTTCCATACCTCTAACCCCAATAAATAATGCATCAAGCCAATGCCCTTCATCTCAAAACTCAGAAGCTAATTCTACTTTGCACCCTACAACAAGCTCCTTTGCACCTGTGAGAAAAAAATCATCAACAAACATAACCAATATGAGTGGATTCGTCCCAACAACTATAAAGTAAAATTTAGGATCTTCCCCACTCTTGTTAAATCCCATAATCTACAAGTATTCATCAATCTTGGAATACCACACCTTGGGTGATTATTTGAGTTTGTACAATGCTTTCTTAAGCCTACACACATGAGACTCCCTCCCATGTACCTCAAAGCCCTGAGGTTGTTCTATATATACTTATTCCTCAATGATTGCATTGAGGAAAGATGTTTTCACATCCATTTGATGTATCCTCCACCTCATAACATAAGAAATAGAAATAACATCTTGAATAGAAGCATAGTTGGTGACTGGAGAAAATATCTCCTTGTAATCCACTCCCTCTTTATAGGAGAACCATTTTTCCACAAACCTCACTTTGAACTTCTCGATGCTACCATATGCAACATGCTTGATCTTGTAGATCCATATAGAACTCACAATTGACTTCCCCTATGGTCTTGACACTATGTCCCAAACATCATTCATGATAATAGAGGTGTACTCCTCTACCATGACATCCCGCCATACTTGTTGATCTGTTGCTTCCTCAAAACTTGAACTCTCAACATCAATGATGCTACTCATAAGCGCCATATAGTTCAGAAACTTCTTGAGAGGCCTTCACTCTCTAACCACATTCCTAGGAGCCTCACCAACTTCCCTCATTGTCTATAATAGCCACCTGGGTCTCCTGAAAGGACTAGAATGGGATAACTCCTCCTCCCCACCTGAATTATGAACTACTGATTGTTGCTCATCCTTTGAAGCCCACTTATCCTCATCCTCTATCAATGTTGATGACTCTTGATATCTACTAGATGCCAAGTTCTCCTCGATGTTAACATATCTACTTACAGTTGTCTTTCGTTGCACTAGAATGAAGATCTTGTAAGCCTTTGAGGTATCACTTTACCCCACAAATATACCCTTCTATCATGAAGTATCCAACTTTGTCCTCTTCTCCATAGGCACATGGATGTAAAATGGACAACCAAAGATCCTCAAATGAGTAATCTCTAGCTTCACTCCTGAGAATTCCTCCTCTGGATTCTTATCCACCAATATCCTGTGAGAACTCCTGTTCTACACATACACTGTTGTGTTACATGACTTTACCCACAATAACATAGGCAACTCCTGGTCATGTATCATAGCCTTGGAAGAACTGATGATGGACCAATTATTTCTCTCCGCAACCCCATTCTGCTGAGGGTTATACGAGTCTATCATCTCCCTCTTGATCCCTTCCTCCTTACAGAAATTCTTGAAGTCATTGGAGGTGTACTCTCACCCATTATCCAACCTCAAGACCTTGATATTCTTACCTTTTTGGTTTTCTACCTGAGCTCTAAACTCCTGAAATTGACTAAAGACCTCATCCTTGGTCTTCATAAAGAAGATCTAGGTTTTCCTGGAAAAATCATCAATAAAAGTTACATAGTGTGATGATCCTTATAATTATGCTACTGACATCGGCCCACTCATATCTAAATTAATAAGATCCAAGATCCCCTTGGACCTACTCTCACTACTAGGAAAATTATTCTTGGCATTCTTTTCAAGTGCACACCCTTTGCACACTCCCTGCTGCTCAATTATGAACTATGGAGGACCTATAAAATTTCCTCTCATAATCAATAATTCCATATAGTGTAGGCATCCCAACCTCTTGTTCCACAACTCACACATGTTTTCTTTTTCGTGTACCAAATCATGATTAGGCTTTCCTTGCAACCTGTATAAAGTTCCTTTAACCCCAATGATGATTGCATTGTCTAGGATAGCTTTGTCTAGATGTATGAGTAGTTTCCCTCTATGAAAAGTAACAAAAAAACCCATGTCTTCCATAGCTAAGACTGCTGAAAGAAAATTCTTCTTCAAACCTGATATGTAAAGCACATCTTGGGAATCCAATGAACCCCCTGACTCGAGTTGGAACATAATTGTTCCCTCTCACTTCAATACATACTTGGCATCATCACCAATCTCCACATGGAAATCTAAGTCACTCTTCGTCAGACTGCTAAATAACTCCCGTGCTTATTTCATATGATGAGATGCACCACTATATAAGAACCAAGAACTCCTTGCAATTGTGATGGTAGAAAGGGAAGAAACCAATGAGTAATCCTTCTCAAACTTCACCGCAAACTCATCAAACCACGTATCTGTTGATTCTACTATATGCGTCTTTCCATTACCCTTCTTCTTCTTCTCCAAACACTGAGATGCATAATGTCCATCCATTTTATGAAATGAGAATCTCTTGATTTTACTCAAGCCCTTCTTATTTTCTGGCTGTGATGAACCTCAATTGTTGTTACCCTTCTTGCTAGAACTCTTTCCTTTTCCCTTCCTTGTCTTACTAACAAGAGATAAGTTCTCTTCACTACCTCCTTGCTTGCTTCTTTTAGACTCCTCATGAGTCTCTTCCTGGATGCAATCATCCCAAAGTATCTGCCAATATGGGAGATTTTATCGAGAGACGAATCCCTTGACAAATGGTTCCCAAGACTTGGGAAGACCATTCAATGCCACATTCACGAGCTCTGCATCCTCCATTTTCTCCTCTATGGATACAATATGATCACACACCTATGCGATCCTCATGAGATAGTTGGTAACATGATCAGATCTAGACACCTACATCAATTTGAGTTTATTCCTTAAGACCATCTTCCTATTCATGTTCGTGCTCTGGAATAACCCTACTGTTGATCCATTTTTTTGACCACTCTAGTATTATATGTAGTTAATATTAGGATTTCTCTTACACTTTTCTTAGCCTACTTTTCTCTCTTCTCTTACATCAAAAAATTTCCAAGCACTTAGTCATTTTTCAAAATGTGGATGCAGAGCTGCATAACAACTCTTAAAATCTGTTTTAATTACCCATGTCCACAACCCCGCAATCACCAAAAAACTTTACTTTGTTTCCCTTTCCATTTTCTTTTGATACTTAGTCAATTTCAAGCGATGCAGATGCATAGATACTTACTATCCCTTAACTCTTTTTTAGGTCTCCACCTCTGCAAGTCTATAGGTCCGCATTCACTTTCAACTTTTCACTTCTTTTCATACTTAGCCATATTTCTCATTATAGAGCAGATTTCCTTAATCCCCATCACTTTTCCATTGCTAGTAGGTCTGCACATCCGCGAGTTTGTATTTCTCCCAACAACTAACTATATTAGCAATTTAAATGCAGGAATTGTCACCCTTTCCAAAAGACTGCTTCACAATAATTTATGTCCACAACTACACAACTCCTTGTTATACTCTTAGCATTTTCACATACATCATTTTACACCTCCATACTTAACACTTTCTGTCCATCATACCATCACATCATTATTTCCTGTCAAATTAATTACTCCTTCCACATCATCCACCACTTGTAAAAGAATAATGTCATTATTAATGCACAATGCATCAATTAAGGGTCACAATAAATCCAAGTTCCATGACAAATGATGACATTTAAAGCATGATATAGATTGATTAAGTTACCAAGACAATATGTAGTGTGAATTTAAATAAAACAAAAATGCCAACCTGTAAGTATCGATCGTAGCGACACCTTTGTAAAAAATAGAAAAGATGTCAAGTAAGAAGAAGGAAGTATTTTTTTGAGATACATTGAACACACTGGGTTGTGAAGATCAATAGTTCTAGTGGTCCAAGGCATAAAAGTACTACACGTCTCTTCCTCTAGCTGAGAAGAAGAAAAACCTAATCAAAACCTTAGAAATAACATTGGCAAGATGTGTTCTGGAAGTAACTAATATGAAAGAGATTATTGAATGGTGTGCAGACACATTTTTTTATGAATGAAGAATAATTCAAATGCAAGGTCATCAACTCATGTCTCTATTTCCTTCAACATTTTCTAAAATGTTACGACTCCCTGCACCAACTATGCAATTCAAGAGCAAGAAAGCTAATGAATTTTTGAAGCAGCATAAGGGAGGGAACAAAATGTTGAGAAACTATTTAGAAGATCCAACATGCAACCCTGGTACTTCTAGAATCAAGGTACATTTTATAAAATACCTGTACAAATAATTTTCTTGGTCATTTTCCCGCATTCTCAGTTTGGAAACTACTATGTTTGTAACAAGAAATGTTATATATGCTATGCATTAATCCCTACATGAAAAATATATCATCGATCGGGGTTATTTCATCTCAAATGAAATTTATTTCCAACTGAATAACCTCAAAAATACCCATAAATTATATATGGCTTCTTACCTCATTTTCTCCATTTCTTATGGCCATGTTTTTGGAGATTTTCCTCAGGAAAAACATGTGGATTTAAAGTTAGAAACAATTTATGGGTGTTATTCAATTTTATACAGACATAAATCCCAATACAGTTTCTACCCAGTTCACAATAATTTCATCTAAAATTTCAAAAGGTTAATATTCAACATAGCACATCAAGGCTATCCTTAGAGGCAACTTCCTTCCTCACTAGAAAAGTGATTTATGAGTTGTCTGAAGAATTCACTATAATTAGAATATTTGGTAGTAAGGAGAAACCTTTCCTTTTATTGTTTATACATCATATAAAATATTTGTTGGAGAAGTATGCAAACAATACAAAATTTGGGCTTCTTTCTTCCATGAAAGAAGGAAAAGACAGTTTATACCCCTGCCATGGAAAATTGGGGATTGCATTGTTAAACATATAACTCACCTGAATGAGTTGGCAGGAAATCATGAACTGATTGGCTTGAAGGAAGCCAAACCTATTGAAGGTTTTGACCCAGATAACAAATTCACTACACATATGTAGTTAGTGGGGTATTATTCACACTTCATCAGATTTGAATAGTTTCAAGAAGGTGGTAGAGATAATTTGGATCTTCAAGAACTAGAGGCCTACCAAAATTCAAACAATCATGGAGAAGTAAAAAGTACAAATGAGATATACAAACAACACAGTAGAGAAACAACAAATCAGAACCCTAACTCGCTGACAAAGTCTCAAAGAAGCACTCCATCCAGAATGAAGAGCATAACCAATGGAATGGATACTAGAAAAAAACTAGTTGGAGGCTCAGATGACAATGGAGATAAAAAACCATCAAGGAAAAACCTTGAGAAAATACATGTCGCATACACTCTTATAAAAAGAAAAATAAATTTATCATCAGTGGAAATAAATGCATCAGAAGTCCAGGAAAGTCCCTGTGCAATGGACATGGACCAGATCATTGAAGAACCTAACTGGTCTTCGCAAAGGATGTTAGAAATGAGAGAAATAGTTGATGCTATTATGACTCAGGATCCTGAGATATTTGAAGAGGAATATGTCACTCTGCACCACATGGCTTACAATCGAGAAACCAAAAAATTATTACTAGAAAAATTTAATACCAAGAATAAGAAGTCATCTGAACAATGGAAATGTTCAATTGACTTGGATGGAGTAACACCATATAAAATTGCATACTTTCATGGATCTATTAGAGATGCATTAAAACAATCAATTGACAAAATGGAAAGAGATAATTTGGAACTAAAGAAAAGGGTAAAAGAATTAGAAGTTCCTTCACCTTAGCATATGAAGAAGATTAATGCATGTTGGTTAAGGAGAATTAAAGAGTTAAGATAAATGATGAATGAAATTGAGGCCCCAAGGAATAAAAAGAGTGATCTATTTCTTAAACTTGTTAGTATTACCAAGGAATTAATGGTACTAATTTATTGATGGATACCATGTGTTAGCACTAGAAGCCACCTCTGGATTGCGGCAAAGGTAATCCCAATACCCATCAATTTTATGTCACAATGAATAAATTTAAAGGGGGCCTAATGGACACAAAATCATGATTATATCGCTTTAACTCAGAAAACTGGGCTGACATACATAAGCAGGTGAGGTCTTGATCTAAATTTAGTTAGTAAGTTGAGTTTAAATGTGAGCAGAGGGAAGACTTGGTGAGAAAGATGAATGAAACTGCTATGGGCATCACGCCTTCCAACTTTTCAGAGAGGAAAAATTCAAATTCAAGAGCACTCTTGAGCTCAAGCTTCATAAACTGAAATATGTCTACAAGGGACACTGTTACAGCTGTAGTATGATCAAACCTTCATTGTCCTGCAACTGCAACAACTCGATTGGATCCTCCATGCCCGATCCATTCAATGTAAGAGGGAAAATAAAACACATGAAACTAATTAAAACTGGCTGCGATGCCATTGTAATCAAACCTACATCACAACAACATAACTACCCTCGACTGGATCATCCATGCCCGAGTGTTTTAATACAACTATTTACAGAGATACGGAAAGAAGCTAACTTTCATTAAACAAGAAGTCTCAAATACAGATACATAACAAAAAACCAGAGGATTTACTAAAACTTTACAATCAAGAGCTTAGCTCAACCATCGATGCTTTGCAAAATATGAGAAAGACCTTTATATACTCAGAGCAAAACCCTAGAAGCATGCTCGAGTTTCTGTATTGAAGGCATTGTGCTTGCATGCTTCTTTTCAGACTATGCATGCAGTCTCCTATCAGAAGCGAGCTCTGTCAGATGCAATCGTGTGTCAGAAAGGGTCTGCAGCTGAGCTAACTAATTGACAGTCATTCCCTGGGATTTCCATTTATGGTGGAAACAATGTTCAACAGCCACCACCCAACCTTAATAACTGCTTCATCGGGATCAGGGAAGGCTCGATTCAACTCTATGCTTGTGGAACTTGGCGGCCTCTACACTCTGCCATATGGAACTGAGTTGTATGCTTGCAAGGATGGCCAGGCAGTCGTGGACGAGGATCTAGAGGAATGATGACACAGTGGGTTGGATACTGGGTTGTGCGATGGCCAGGTGGAGGAGACACAGAGGCTGGGAAGAAGCTGTGGGGTGACACAGGCGAGAGATGAGGTGTAATGGGACGGAGGTGATGAGGAGTGAAGTGGTACAAATGGCGGGAGATGGGACGGGAGATGTGACAGAGGAGAGAGATGGAGTGGGGGACAGGCGCTAGCGAGATAGTTGTGGAGCGGCCACTTGTCGACTTGGGATAGGGCATTATACGCACATGTTCATATCAGGGCTGTGAAAAGTGGTTTAATTATTCCCCGCTTTTGGGCCCGATATGTGTCTCTGACTGAGACGTTGCACCTCCACAAAATCGTGGTTTCATCCCCGGCCTGCCCCACATTTTTCAACGATCGCGCATGTTGAGGCCTTGATCAATGACCATCGATCTGAAGCACGCAGATATTAGCCGCCCAGACCTACATGCCTCTTAGCACAACGTGCCAAACGGTCACCTCGACCCTGACAAACTTAGGATAGGTGCCATTAAGTGGGTTTTTAACCCCATTCTTCGCATTTTTCCACCCAAGGGACAAATCCAGTGGGGAAAGAACCCCATACAATTAGATGTGATAACACCATGATCTCAACTAAAGAATCTTTAATGGGGCAACTTAAAGCACTAAAAATTTCTTGGGATAAAGAATTTACTAAAGCCATAGAATTTTTTGAGGATGAAGTTGAAATATGGTTAGTTCAGTATATCAACATAAATGATGAGGTGGACAACACATTGCGTCAATTGGAGCTAGATTTAAGGGATTTTGAAAGATATCTATTTGAGATTAAAACTAAACATGAAATTACTATGGCACCTTTAAGAGAATACATTGAGGAATGGTTGAACAAGGCATTAGTAGAAGTTACTAAACCAAAAAATCAAGAAATAGTGAGAGAAGTTGTGCCACCTCAACAACAACATGCACCTATAAAGGAGCCATATGAAAGCAAGTAAAAGATGATATTTTTTTCCATTACAGTGCGTCGAACATAAACTCTATCCTTTCAGTTTTTCCTCAGTCCATTTTATGCTACAATTATTTTTCATCTTTCTTTTATCTTCTCGGTATTATGTGAGATCTAGGATGATTCTTGGTTGTTTCCTCTTTCAATTTTCCAAGTATTTTCATTTTATGGTACGCGAGAGCTAGTCCAAGCCCTCTTTGAAGGGCGAATGCATTTTATTTTCTTTAAAGACATTTAATTTTGTATTTAAAGACTCATTATTATTTTTGAGAGTCTAAAAGAGCTACTAAGGATATTACATTACTAAATTCTCAAAGAATTTGGTCAAAATCTTGAGTTACCAAATGTGTTATCTATCATAATATTTTTGGTGCTTTATGGAACGATAATTTAAAGCTCTCTTTTATTTGCGGTCCATTCCTTGTTCTCTCTATTTGTAGTATCGTTAAATGTTATGATGAATGTTGTGATGGAGATATCATTCCTTTATATTTTGTATGCATTTTATATATTCACATTGTAAATACTGTACATATGAGTTTCTTTTAAAATACACTTGAAGTTGTTTTCCTTGAATGTGAATGTAAATATTAAGTCTGGTCCTTCTTAGACTTTTGTTTTGTTTCATTTTATTTTATTGAATCATAAGAACAAGAGGAGTACCACCTCTCTAAAAATGTAGGGGGATTCATATCCTCGTGAGGTTGACCTTAAGACCGTAAAACACTCTTTTAGATCAACACCTACCAAGGAATCAAACATCTCTTTGGTTGTCTTCTTCTTGGTTAGGCGAGGGATTAAATGATCATTCACAGAATCCAGGAGGACCCTCTATGCTTTGATCTCCTTCTTGTTGTGAGCCTCTAAAGCTACTAGATCTATTATTGGAGTAACTACTTTATCCACTAACTCCCAAAGGTCATACTCCTTCAACGCAAAAGTTACTCTTGCTTTCTAGGATAGGAAGTTGGATGCTCCATCCAATCTATCTTCATATATCAACAATGTTATTTCCATCCCTAAGACCTGATAACCTACCTTGGAAATAACCTGCTACTGAAAACTGCCCCTATACGGACTTGTACGCGATTTTTACTACTGCAACCCATGTATGTATGCAACTGCCACCATTGTAACCTATGTATGTATGCGACTGTCACCCCTACAACCTGCATATACAAAATTGTGCTCAAATCCTCCCCTATATGTATGTGACTATGCTTTATGTGACCCGCGTATACCTACATACACCTGTAAAACCAATTTTTACCTCTGTACAACTGTTTCCCATAAATTCATCTTTCAATTTCCTCCTACTGGTTATGGATATGAGATCGTGTAATTGGTTTCCTCTTTGATCACCTACTCTGATACCATGTTGAAATTTCTCCTACTCAATAACCAACTGTTAATTCCAAATAAATCACTTATTGAATTAAAACATGATTCAATAATCAACTAAACATGCAGTGGAAGCATAAACTAGGAAACCAAATCAAGCACACATAAACACCAATAATTATTGGGTAAATATCCTTGGAAAAATCCCAAAGGGAAAGCCAGTGCTAAGAATGATTTTATTATGCTAAAATCAGGGATCTCGTAATAGGGATAATGTCCCACTGAGAGAAATACAACTATAGACAAACTTGAAAAAGTATGACATGTTGTATGAACTAGGACTACATGATTTTCGAGGTGTACGCGACTTTGCTTCAGCAAAACTGCTTATGTATGCGACTGTCTCGACTCAAATCCGCATACATGTATAATTTTTTTTTATGGAAACTTCCATATGATGATACACTCTCATGTGGCTTCCACTGATTGAAACCCACCTGCATGATCCTCCGTTCTCTCGTCTCCTTGACCTGATCTCTAGATGGAATTCCTTCTCCACCTATCCAAGATCTTGAATCATAGTCCTTCATGATCCAATACTCTGTGTCGACTCCCTCAACACCTATCAAGTTTTAAGTGTCTTCCTCTTTCACCCTAGCCTAACTTTTATAATCGTGAGTTATATCTCCAAAGTGATTGCATGTTGAGATTACTTCTCACACTCACTTGAGATTTAGAAACATACTAATTTCTTTTAACACTTAAACAACTCAATGAATTAATTACATGATTAATTAATAAAATAAATTTACTTTAATAATTCCTTTAATTAAAGAAAATTCATGAGTAGAAGGATTTGGAAAATTTCCACACATCTAGACACATAGACCTGTGCGGAAATACATGTCCGATTCTACCACTAGAATCAACAAGCATCCATCCTCTACCTTGCACACCGATCTTTGTACTTCTATGACTTCTTATGATGTTCGTAAATTATTTCACTTACTTAAGTTGCACGCTAGAAACTAGATGACTTCACAATGAAAAATATAATAACTACGATGTTCGTTGACTACTATTCTATGACAAGCTTAAGATGGATTTTGGTTCTAGTTGGCTTTGTAAAGTTGGAACAAATGTCTTTCAAGGAGTAGACCCCTTGCCTCTGTGCGAGATCAACCCAATAACCCACTTTGCAATCATAGTTTCATTCCTACACAACCAACAAAATGTGAACATTCTGCCCCTTCATGATTCCATTGATTAAATGTCTACAATTCAAATAAGTAACAAAGTTTGCTTCTTCATGGATGGTTTCAACTACTCATTAATTAAAAAATAATGAGACTAAAGTCCTCACACCTCTTTGTATCCAACATATGAATTACCACTCAATTATCATAAGAAAACAATGTATACAATTATCTCTCAGTATTTTCACATAAGGGATGACTATCCAACCCAACTTGATCACTCAAAAACTAACTTAACAACATAGTAGCAAATTTAACAGTGCCACAATTATTTTAAATGCCCAACAATGTATAAGAATTCCTAGCAATGTATTAGAAGACCTAGGCAAGTGGGGATTGGCCTAGACAATTGTGAAAACATTCCAAGGACTTGCAAAACGTACCAACAATGTTTAAAATTGCACAGACACATCTAAAAATGCTCAGAAACATTTAAAAAATTCCCAGGAACAATTAAAAAAGCCCAGGAACATCCAAAAACCCCATACAACATTTAAAAATGCCGAGGAACATTTAAAAACGCCCAGGCACATTTAAGAACACCCAACAACATTTAAAAAATGACATAGACAATGTAAATTAGATCTAACATTTAATTTAGATGCCCAAGGGAATGTGAACTCGTCCCACGAAAAGAGAAACATCCAGACATCTACTAAATTGACCCAAGCAAGTAGACTTCGACCCGACAGTAAAAAATTCACTCAAAAACAAACCAAAATGCGGTTCAAAGGAAAGTCACAACCTAATATGGGTAATGGGAATGCTCAACCAACAAGATGATTTGAATTAGGGAGTGAGAGGGTGATCCTGGAAGAAATATAAATTCCCTAACAACTATAGAATACCAATTTATCAACTCCACATTATTTGTAACAACTCCAAAATTGAAACCATTTATCTCAGAGCTTCATTAAATGGACGAACACCATCACAAATTCGTTGGATTTCACATAAAATGAATGGGAAATGATTTTTGAGTGATGCTAACAGAAATTTAATAGATTGTTCTTCATTTCCATTCAGGTTTCAACTAGAGGCATCATTAAAAATCATATAATTCCATACATAATCTCAACATTGAAACAAGCAATAAGAATATGCCAAACACAATGAACTCACATACATTGCTCTTCACAATCACAAATAAGTATCCAAGAATTAATACAATCATTCAAACAAATAATAAGAAAAAAAATTACCCTGGAACCCAAATGGGAAAACCAATTTCGAATGGTGCTTAGTATTCTCCTTCTGACAATCTATGGTACAATGCTATTCATTCCTCTCCTCCTTGGCCAAAAAAGACTATTTGAGAATGAGAGTGAGTAAAGAAATAGGGAGAGCTAGGGGGTAAGGGAAGGCCAATAGCCATGGATATTCACTTCCCATTCCTTAACATTCTCTTCTATTCGTTTTCTTAGCATTTAATCACTTTTTTTTAAACTTTTCTCTCACATCTTCATTTATCTTATTTAACTTACATTTGCATTGTTTTACATAACTTGCATAACCTTAGTTAATTGTCATGTTGTCTTCCAGGTATTGAGTCTTATCCATTATTGGTTTGGATCCATTTTGGATCACCTTTGCTATCCATAATGGATAACCATGTGGATTTGCAATTGCTAACAATACAATCATGGAACCCTCCTTAATATCTTGTATCGAACCCCTTTAAAGGTCTTCCATGGTTTCATGTTGTGCATGTGATTTTCTAGAACCAATATATATTTCTCTTTCCTTTACTTGTGAAGATTCAATAAGACCTTGAGATTCTTGTTGTTCAAGAATGTTTTTTTCCTCATATTCACTTGGCATAGTTTGTGTCCAAGTAAATGGCATCTTCAAAAATGTATCTCCAATTATTTAAACTTGAAATTATGTCACTTTAACCATTGAAAAAATAGTCCCACAAAACATAATGAGTAACATGAACGTACTTGTACTTATATTTAATAGACTTTTTGATTTTTTCCAACTTAGTTCTAGAAAAAAAATAAAAATTTAGAGAATAAACCCTAAATTATATAGGATTTTTTTATGTTTTTTTAACAAATTAGACTTTTAAAATATTTTTACATGTTTTTCAAAGGAAAATCGTCAAGAACTTTATAAAATTTTAAGGGGACAAAAAAGCCCTATTTTTAGTTTATTTAAGGAGGAAAAAGAAAAAAAATAAAAAAAAAACAAAATAATTTTAAAAATAAATTTACGAACTTAAAAAGAAAATTTGGAATCCAAAAATAAAAGGGAAAAAAAAGTAAAATTTCAATATTTTTCATTTTTTAAATAAATTTACGAACTCGAAAATGTGGAATCTAAAAAAACATTAGAAATAAAATGGAGATACATTTAATATATATTAAAAAATTTAAAACTGTATAAAAAACATTAAATAAACATAAAAAAATTGAAAAAAAAAATTGAAAATTCATTTGAAAATTTAAAAACGAAAAATATAAAAAAATAATGAAAATTTAAAAAAAAGAAAAGAATTTTTTTTTTTTTTGAGAGTTTTGCGTTGAAATGGGGGCGAGGGGTGATTCTTAGAATCGCCTGCCCTCTGCCCCATTTTCTTTGGAATGGATTCATTCCAAGGAAAATGGGGGGAGGATGATTATGAGAATCGTCTTTCGCCCCCCGTGCCCCACCTCCCTTTCGACCAACGCAAAGAGTTGTCACTCCAAGCGAGTGGTGGGATTCTTTCTTGGAGCATTAGATTTGTGCACTAGCCAAAGGGGAGGTGGAGCACAGGGGGTAGAAGGGTGAATTTGAAATCTCCCTTCCGCCCCCTATGCCCCACCTCCCCTCTGACTAGCACATACAACTGCCGGTCCAAGCGTGCGACTTGCAGGGGGTGTAAGGGAAGTTCTTGGAATCTCCCTCCCCCCATTTACTTTGAAATGAGTCTATTCCAAAGAAAATGGAGGGAAGGGCGATTTCAAGAATTTCCCCTCACCCCCATTGTAATGCC
>ML785635.1:167715-185724 GCA_009831015.1 Picea engelmannii | reverse complement strand
TTAGGTCACATCGTGGGATGAGGACAATTGAAGATTGATCATTCCAAAATTGAAGTAATTGTGAAATCCTTCCAAAATTGAAGTAATTGTGAAATGGCCTGAGCCAAAGAGTGTAATCAAAGTCCGAAGCTTCTTGGGTGCAGTCCAGTATTGGAGGAGTTTCATTCCCAACTTCTCCTTTATCGCAACTCCTTTGCATGCCTTAACCAGTGTGAAGAACACTTTTCAGTGGGAAGGAAAGCAACAAAAATCTTTAAACATTTTGAAGGAGAAGATCAGTACTGCACCAGTATTAGCACTGCTGAATCTTCAAAAGCTGTCCGAGATCAAGACAGATGCTAGCGGATACACCATGGGTGCAGTATTGATGCAATATCATAAGCCTATCTGTTACCACTCTGAGACTTTTAACCAAGCTGTTTTTAACTATCCTACATATGAGTTGTATGCATTAGTTCAAATCGTAAAGAAATGGAAGCATTACTTGTTAGGGAAGGAAACAATTATACATACAGATCACCAGCCCTTACAGTATCTTCAGGCACAAACCAAATTGCAACAATATCGACACTACAGATAGATGGGTTTTCTACAACAATTTCATTTGGTAACCAAGTACAATAAGGGTACAAGTAACAAGGTAGCCGATATGCTTTCTAGACCTCCTATTGCAGCTTCTATTATTTTGAAGAATACTTCTTTATCTCATGATAGCTATGTAGACCATTATGTCATCGATGAAGATTTTAAAGAAGTATATGAGAAGATAACCCATGGTGCACAGGTAGAGAACTATTTTCTGCAGGGAAAGTTACTCTATCATCTTGGGAAGCTATGTATTCCTACAAGTGAACGAGTCCATGTAATACGAGAAGCTCATACTTCTCTTGTATCGGGGCATTTTGGGGTAGGAAAAACTATGGCTCATTTGTAGAGGTTTTGTTATTGGCCTCAAATGAAATAAATTGTAAGTAAATATGTAAAGGGGTGTGTGATGTGTTCTACTTGTAAGCCCACTAATAGAAAATTGGGGCTATACTCACCACTTCCTATTCCATCCCATCCATGGGAAAGTATTTCCATAGATTTTGTATGGGGTTTACCAATGATGAGAGGGGGTTATGATTATTTGTATGTCGTAGTGGATAGGTTTAGTAAGATGCATATCTTGATGCCATGTAAAAAGTAGATCACTGTTGAGCAGACCGCTAATCACTTTTTTCAGCATGTTTGGGTTCACTTTGGGTTACCCACGTCCATTGTCTCGGATCGAGATACTCAATTCCTTGGGGATTTTTGGACTAGCTTGTGGAGAATGATGGACACCAAATTGAAGAGGAGCATTTCATTTCATCCACAGACCGATGAACAAACAGAGGTGGTAAACATAACAGTGGTACTTTTGCTTCGAGGCTACTGTAGCAAGCATCCTAAGTTATGGGATGAAAAGATACCTTATGTACAACATTCTTATAATAGAACTTTACATTCATCTACATATAGTTCACCTTTTGAGACGTGTTATGGGTACCTACCAAAGGTTCATTTGGACTTGATGTATGGTAAAGATGCTAATGTGAATGAAGAAAAAACATAGGACAGAGCCCACAAGTTCATCTAGAGGATTCAACAGATACACCAGGCAGTCAGGGAACAATGGAGAAGAGTCAAGCACAGTATAAATCTCAACATGACAAGCACAGGGTTGATCATCAGTTCCAGGTTGGAGACCGGATATGGCTTCACATCAGCAAGGAACGATTGAAGGGTGAAGGAAAGAAACTAAAGCCCATCCGATATGGACCCTTCACTATTTTGGAGAAAAGCGACACTAATGCTTTTCGTTTAGATCTTCCACCGTATATGCAGATTTATTCAGTTGCGAATGTATAGAACTTGAAACTTTTTGAACCTCCCATGATCATGGATCAGGATGAGGAAGTTTCAATACCATTAGTTGATGAGTTTGCACCTGAGTACTTGGATGAGTTACATGAAGATATCATCCTGGACATAAGGACGAGGAATTCACGCAGGAGTGATGTTGATTATCTTCGAGTAGGCTTAAAGGGCACACATCAAAGCAAGGCAAAGTGGATTGAGAAGGATAAGGTGAAGTAACTCTTCCCTCACTTACCAGTTGATTGATGAAATCTTTTGGTGGTCCAAAAAGATCTCAGTGGGAAGGCGTGATCCAAAAAGGATCCATAGAAGGTTAAGACAACTTAGAACACACATAAGAAAAACATAACACTCAGAATGGCTCTAGCAGACAAAAAAGGGAAAAAATTCAAAGTTCCTATAACTCCATTAAAATGGCATAATCGCGAAGAGCACGTCACAAGCTTTCTAATGGAGAAAACAGTTCGTCAAATGGAGTTAGGGATCAAAAGTTATAAGCGGTCAAAGTTTAGTCAAACTTGGTCAAAAAGGCAAAATTCAAAGTGACACGTGGCACCACTGCAAGGGTGACACGTGGCACAATTGAGTTGGAAAGATGACGCAGCAAGGATGAAGACATGTGGATAAGTTGAGTGATGACATGTGTCAGTTTTCATGGGCGAATCATATTGTGACAAGTGGCAGTTTTTGTGGACCAATTATATGGTGCCACGTGGCCCAGTCATGGGCTGCCATGTGGCACCCCTCCAATGGATGCTATATGAAAAATTCTAATCGACTCCCCAAGAGTCTAATTCATGACCTCCAAGAAGCCCAAAGGCCCCACAAGTCTGCACTAATCACTACACCACACGTTGTTTCTTATTTATAATATGGTTTAATTATCATTTGAATCTAAACTTTGAACTAAGCGCCAAAGAAAGGGGCTAGGCCTTCGACCCAACACTTGATCATGTGTTTAGCGCCACATGACCATACTATTCTGCCCTCCTAGGGGATTAAACTCAACCACCTCCAAATTTAGCATATTCCACTATATTTAGAACATTTCGCCACTTAACCGCCCTCAAAACCTCCACTAGAATTAGCGGAGTGCGCCAACAATATGCTAAAAGGGGGAGTCCATGGGATTCGACCCAGGAACCTCCCAAATAGCCTATGCCTTAACTTAGCCTCCATAACCAATGCACCCAACTTCCTCATTATGGCATAACTTCCTAGAAACTTGTATATAAGGGGGTTTCGGGCAATCCATTCGAAGACACAAGAGCACGGAGAAGGGGCAGGCTGAGCGCATCCGTACAATACGTATTTGGGCGCAATTTTCTAGATTTTGGCATGGATTTATAGATATTTCAGTCATTAATTGCAGGAGCAGTGGAACGAAAACTGAGGCAATGGTGTCTTGGGGGCCCGCAACTGTCTGACTCGGATTGAGGCGTGGAGACAATCATTTTTAGGTAAAAGGATGACACAAACGTAGTGGTGGTGTTAGTTTTCTGATCTGAGCAAAGATTCTGTGGCTTAACTCTAGAATGAGGTATACTTATGAATTTTGCCCAATTATTTTATGGAGTTAACAAAGAGACCTACCCATTTGAGAGCAGGACCCGGAGATGTAGTCCACCAGGGACGAACTCCGTTATCGAGTTATTTATGTTCATATTTCATGATTATGTCTCTTTCCTTTTGAGATTTTCCTTCTTTATGGTGTACTTTTGTTTATGCTCATTTTATGCAATTCTTTAATAAGTCACCCGAGGAAAATATCCCAGATCACTCGATCTCCTTCTTATATTCCTTGAGCGTTTGCGTAATGATTTGAATCTATTATTCCACACTGCTCGTGGCTGCCTGCACACTGTCTGGAATTCTTGTGAAGACTTCCTTCAACTTCTACTCTAAGTTATCTGCGTGCTACTTCTCCTCTTGTGTCTCCAACTTTACCTTCTCTACCACCAATTCTAGTGCATACTTTCCATTTCTAGCTGCTTGCAATTTTTTCATGTCTGTTTTAGCTTGTGATTGCACTTCCTGTGCGACACTGACTTGCAGTTTGTAGAGTGCCTTTGTTGGTATTTTAGCTAGTACCAACTACACCTGCATCAAGTCTTTGAGTGGCGTTTGAGCTATGTCATCGTTGACCTGCAACATATCCATTGTTATCTGGAAGCTCGGACTTTCTTGCGCTACGATATGGATGGTGTCTTTTTCGCTCTGTGTGCTCCTATCCTCTGCTTCTGTTTCTTGGGGGATCGATTTTGTTCTCCTTTCGTGCCTCCGTGATGTTTGTATATTTTCCAAGACCTTTTTAATATCGACCTACGCGTTCCTTATCCTTCCTCTTTCATTCTCAACCTCTTTGAACTCATCCGCTGCATGATCCTATACCCTCTCTACTACAAGATCGACATCATCCTCGATAATTGTGTATTCTGGGCTTTTTTTATGGGCCTTAGCCTTCTTGCGAGGCCCACCTATATGTATAATTGGCCGTTTGGGTGGCCTTGTCTCTACAGGGTTTCCTACATCGTTGTGTCCCTCCTTACTTATTCTTCCTATGCTGGGGCATTGTCCTTCTTTCATGTCTGCACATCCTTCTTTGGGGTGCTTCCCTTCTTCTGTTACACTGTCTTTTGACTGGGCTTCCCTTGCTGTGTTGGGTGTTTGGCCATGACGTTTCCCCCTTCATATGTCTTGGAAGACCCTGATTCCACTTCTTTTCCCTTGGGCATGTCCTTGGTGATGACTGGGATCTTCCAGTCATCCTGCTAGTCTCTCATTTCCATTTCAAATTCCTCTTCATTGATGCAAAATCGAATTTGTAGCCATTATTTCTCTAGATCCCTACGTGCTTGGATTCATATGTTGTTTCAGGTAGCCTTAAAGTTGGTTATCCCCTGGTACTGCACAACGACTTCCATATTTATCCTCCACGTGTTGGCTATGCTATCTTGTATGTCGCTGAGATACCGAGCAAACATGCTAACATTTCCACTTCTTCATTTGGAATCCGAAGTGCTTCCCATTGACGAGTACCATGCTACGCAACATCATCCTACTCTGTCATAGAAATACAAGTAGGGAGGCTCCTTCCATCTAATTAAGGCTATCAACATCATGAGCCATGAGTAATGGAACTTTGTTCCCAACTCCTACGCATCCTTGCAGTTGTCTAGGAATAGATTTAGTGAATATGGGTCCCAACTAAGCATGGTGTCGTTTATGCACTGTGTTGCTACTACGACCACCCTTGCAGGGACCTCCTTGCGACATTTGTGAAGTAGCTTGCATGCCATCAATTTTGTTTCCATTCTAGTGGCTGCGTCACTGATCCATTTTATAATTATTCCACGCGAGTCTCTTTCCATCCCATACGTCTTCTTCATCTCTTTTGCCAGATTATTTTATTTGTTTTTATCGTCCAGGTACTGCGTGGGATTCTCTCCATTTGATGGAAGGTCTGTGATGAATGCAATGAGCTCCACATCGATTGAGACAGGTTCTTATAACCACAAAAATTCTCCATGGAGGACCTCCAACAACTGCTTGATGCTATTTTTCACATCTTACCACCATCCGAAGTGAGGAATCTCTAGAAAATTCAGAATCCCTGTGTTTTCCAAGCCTTCCACCCATTTCTTTGGCTGCGGTATTGGATATCCTAATGGCCCTATGCCCAGGATCTCCATATACACCTGCTACACAAACTTTGGGAATTTGCTGTTGTCAGACACATCATGGTCTGTGTATCTTAGCCATTGAACACAACCCAATAGACTTGGTGTGGCCTACACCCCCTCTGGAATGCATGGTAGAATGATTGGGGCATCATGATGATTTTGCGGGGACCGCATGATGGGTTGTTTCCCTTTTCTCTATGATAGCACGATAGATGCCCCAATCTCTGGTTGTGATTCCTATCTTGAAACTGATTTCCCCGTGATATCCTCAATATGTACTTCCTCCTTCTATGCGGACCCCAGCATAGGTTGTGGCCTTGGACCTTTAGAATCTATTCTTCCACTGTCACTGCCATTTGTTCTGTGGGCTGCTTCACCCCTGGCATGTTGCTGTGGGTTGCCCGTGGTTAATGGGTCTTGACCCTGTGCACTGTCATGTGAATCAATATCCATCCCATCCATTGTCGAGGCCTACTCTTCTTCCTCTATGAGTGTGGTGCTCACTAGTTCGTCCTGCGATGAGGGAATTGCGTCGACATTGACGATTCCCTCTCTCTGTGTAAATTCTTGTTTTGCCTCTACGGTTTCCTGCGGTGAACTATGTCTGCTACGTGTTTTCCATGCTCTTTTTCTAGGTGCACCAAAATTTGGAGGTTCCATCGTGGGTAATTCATCTTTCTCTGATTGAGTTTCAGCTGCTACGATGTCTGAACTCACCTGTTCTCCTTTCATCTTCGTGCTCCTTAGCTTTGCGAGTTTGAAAATGCACAATGTGTTTCATTTAGGTCGTGTTTTCATTATATATAGGGTGTCATAAATGCCATGAATATTCTTGGATAAGATTCTTTAATAGTTATTGATGCGTTAAATCTTGTCAAGTACACTTAGTTCAATTTCATAAATGCCCAATTAGCGCCTTTTTACCCCGACGACCGGTTTTTGCTTTTCCGACCATTGGCCCGGTTTCTGGTGCGTTGTAATTTTTCGATGTGGCGTACATTTCTGTTATGAATTTTCCCTTAGTGCACATTTTTTTCTTCATGTCATCCATATGCTGTGCGCGAAGACTCTTTCTTTTTGTCGCGCTGATTCCACTATATGTTACGCACGATATTTCCTATAATTTTGCATTTTCTTTCTTTGTCTACTTTTTTCTTCCTTTTTCGTCCTTTTCTACTTTTGTCTTCCTTTTTCTTCTTTTTCTTATTTTGTCTTCCTTTTTATGATTTTTCTTTCCTAGTATCTACTATAGTACACTATATACATGCCTTTCTTACTGCACTGTAACTTTTAAGGGTTCGTAGGTCGACTGTCCCTGTATAGTTTTAGTTGACTACCATTGATCATGCCCTTCAATCTTATTCCTCCCAAGTCCTTTAGTTGTTCAGATCCCCCATCTGTGACAATATTTACTTCATATGGTGCTAGAAAATGCATTCTAAACTTGCGAGGGTGTTGTAAAAATTTATTGTCATAAAGCAGAACTAGGTCTCCTTCCTTAAAACTCTTCTTTTTAATATGTCTGTCATGCCAGGATTTATCTCTTGCTTTTTGTAATTCCTGGTGAAATCCTTCTAGAATCCCTTCCTCTTCCATTTCCATTAGTTTACTTAACCTCTCTTGTACTATGCCTCTTTCTGTCATGTTGGTAATTGCTGCTACACATAGACTGGGTACCAGAAATTCTAAGGGTACCACTACTTCCTATCCATACACCAATCTGAATGGTGTATGTCCTGTCAAGTTCTTACATGTGGTCCTATATTCCCATAGTATTGCTGGTATTTTCAAGTCCCAATCATCTCTATTAACATTGTAGATTTTAGTCAAAGAATTTTTCAAAATTTTATTGAAGGTTTCTATTGTTCCATTTTCTTGAGGATGATATGGTGTACTCTTTTGATGATAGAATTCAAACTCCTCGGTCATAGCCCTGATGGTATTATTGATAAAATGAGTGCCTTGGTCACTCATCATAATCCTCAGACATCCAAATATGGTGAACACTTGATCAAATATGAAGTGCACTGCTGTCTCTGCACTACAGTCTTTGACTGGTGCTGCTTTTGTCCATCTTGTTAAGTATTCAATAGCAGTAATGATATATCTAGCTCCTGAACTTTTTGTTGGTGGATTAATCAATCCCAGAAAGTATGTTTCCCATTTTTCAAATACCTGTAGAGTTACTTGCGGTCTTAGAGGTATCTCATCCCTTCTGTTGGGTTTTCCAACCTTTTGACAGACATCACATTTTTGGCAATATTCCTTGGCATATTTATGGACTGTTGGCCACCATAATCCTGTGTGCAATACCTTTTGTGCAGTAGCTTTACGTGCATAGTGTCCTCTAGCTATACCTTCATGAGCTTCTACCAAAATTCTGGGTTGTTCATGTTCTAATACACACCTTCTCAAAATGTTGTCTGCGACCATCTTATATAAATGTCCTACAATGAGTTGATAGTCTGCAGCTTTAACTACCAGATTTTTCTTCTGCACAGTGCCAAAATATTGTGGTGCAACCCCTGTGCTTAAGTATTCAATAATATTAGTAAAGTATTCATCAACTACCTGTATGAAAAATAACTGTGCATCAAGGATGTTTTCTTCCAACTTAGTAGGTTCTTCTCCATTAGTTACCCTTGATAGGTGATTAGGTCTTGCATTTAGCTTCGCTGTTTTGATTATCACTTTGAAATCAAATTCTTGAAATAACAATAGCCATGTACATATCCTCGCCCCAAACACTGGCTTGTTGACTAGACATTTGAGGGAAGAATGGTCTGTGAACATTTTAAAGTGTTTACCCAGTAAATAGTGCCTAAATTTCTGAAGTGCATATTGTTACACATTATTTTGGTCACCRTTGTGATCATCGACRGTATGTGTATTGMTTACTCCTCTGTTCCCTGAAGCTACTGAGGAAAAAATACTTTCTCCCCRGGAAATATAATCATCTCTCTYTTATTAAAAACCCTACCAAARAATATCATTGCACCTTGCCAAAGGATAAGGGTGTGATGATCCCTGATCATCATCACATGCTGCACCACAGTGGACTATGATGTTGTCGTAGGCTGCTTGTGTTTAGGGTGTGAYGATGCTCAAACAAAGGAAAAAGGTGAAATTCTCGAAGGTTCTAGAATGGAATCTTCGAAAGGATGAGGTGGCCTCCGATCGGTTTTGATCTCACTCACTTCTCTAATTTAGTGGGATTATCCTAATMTCTTTATCCATCCCTCTTCACTCTCTATATAGAGGGATCTCTCATGGGAAAAKCTAGGCTGGCTTATRCATGAAGAATTTTGCTGAAAATTGTACTTGTGATATCTTTTTTTAGCTCTCCAAGTCATGTTGTGAATACTCTTCATCAAAAGMATTGGAGAAAAGGTGTGYGTGTTGAAGAAAAGGGCCATTGGAAGGGACCTTGCAACATCAAGGCATAGGTTTTATTCTCCACTTTCATCAATATAATGCAGTAATACATTTCTTCCCTATAAAAGTGTCTCCATTTTTATAGTATAACTCCTTGATCTTATGCACATGTTTCATTGGAATATATATATCGTTTATGTTTCTCTTTGTTGGTTTGTGCTTCTTAATAGGTTAAACATCCCACAAATCCAAGGATGGAGCAAGGAAGACACTAGCGGGGATCGAACGATGTTTACACGGTATGTCATTTCTCCCTCATTGAATTAGTTTACATTACAATGAAATCTAAGGAGAAGCTTGTATTCTGCTATTTTTTGTTCTAATTTCTTGTTGAAGTTAGGGAGATTAGTTTGTGTCAGCAATTATCGATTTGTCCGATAAAAAAATTGGTGACCATACTAGGGAGCATCCTCTTTTGGTCTTTGCTTCCTTTTTTTATTTTGTCTTTCCTTCTTTTGGTTGATTTTTCATTCTTTGAGTTATTGGGTGATCCATGTTGACTCCCTGGTCTTGAAAGTTCATTGGGAAATTCTGTCCTTTGTTCATTTTTCCTTCATTTTCAGTCATTGTCGCACCCTACTATGAAAACCAGTGCAATGACATTGCACTGTGTATTTCTTACTGCCTGCGACAATCCTTTATCACTCCACTGTGTCCTTCTGCTGTCTGCAATGATTCTTGAAGAATTTGTTTGAGTGACAGTCAATTTTTCCTCTTTGCCCAGATTTGTGATCGTTTCTTGGAATGAATTTTTGGTCCTGTTGGATGATTATTGACAGTTTGGTTTGCAATTTTTAAACTAAATTTGATCATTTCTCAAGTGTTGAGAATATTTGTCATAAGCTTCATAGTTTTATCTTTCACTTATTTCTGCAAGGGTATAATCTCTGGGTTTCATCCTTGAGTTCTTGTCAGATAAGTTGTTAATGATTTTTTGTGAGTTTTGGATTGTTGTTGATTAGAAAACATTTTTTGATTTCATTAGACAAATGAGTTTTCTTGCTTTTACATTTTTGGTTGCATTATGAGTTAAGTTTCGGGAATTGCGTTGTGAGTGCATTCATTTTCTTGAACAACTTTTTCTTTTTGATTCAGATCTATGTTTTTATTTGAAAATAAAAATAATTGAAATTTGTTTTTCCATTTTGTAGTGTTTACAATAAACTTTTTGCATTCAAGGGTTTGTTTAAAAAGAGAAAATTGGAAATTTGATAGCTGTGATTTTTTGGCATCAAGATTTTTCAAAGATTGGAAGAATTGTGTTTTGCAACTTGTTGTATTCTAGAAAAAGAAAACCTTCTCTCTTATGTAATTAGAGTTCATCAAACCAAAAGATTTCATCTCATCTCGCTTTTCATATTGTTGAGTCAAGGTCAAACACTTCATCAATTTCATCTCCGCTTCCTTTTTGAGTTAAATAAAAACCATTAAAATTCAGTGTACTTTTAAAATCTATCTAGTAAATTTTATTTTCTAGAACTCTTATACACCAACATTAGATAGGGATAACTCTTTGGAATAGATTGTGAGGAATACTCTCCAAAGAATCAAAACACACAATAGTATCTTGTGACAGGGAGAGTTAAATCCACTTGCTACATTTTGTCCTGGGAAGCCCTTCTAACACAAGGGTCAATCATGAGGTTTCATTAGGGACAATAGAGTTACTCACCCTGCTTTCTTGGTCTTAGTGTAGTGAATGTGTGTATTATTGGGGGTCATTTGAGAATAAAATGTTGTGCGGACCTTCTCGAGGAGATTTCTGGCTTAGATACCCTGCCCTTGCACATATATCAGATTGTCGACTGCTTCCCCAAGCATCATTATCGTAATTTGTAACCTTAGTATCCTATCTCTTTAGGGTCTTTACACAAGGTGACTGTGGAGGGGAAAGTCTTCACGGTACCTGGAATCAATGTTGGCCAAACTCACTCGGGCTCCTTGGAGGGTATACCCACGATTATGTGTGGGATCTTGCACTAGGGTGTAAGTTCGTTAATCAGGTCATCAACGTAAATTTTCCACCCACTTTATCCCAGCCCCTTATTGTGTTGATCTCGCAACGTTGGATTTCATCACCAACTAGTGATTTCAAAATAAGAAGGTTTGTTTGTGTGCTTGATATCTAGATTTTATTAGTGAAGTGCTGTTTGTTTTATCTAGTTGGACATAGATAATTTTTATTCTTTGTTGGGTGTGGCCAACATTGTCCCTCACCGTTCACGTAGGATGCAGGGATATCCTCCAGAAGAACCAGAAGAATACACCCCTTTTCTTCCTAATTCACCAGAGGGTCCTTCTCCTGAAGGAGCAGTCAATAACGACGCATCCTCTGAGATCGAGAGTTCTACTCTATTGGTTGAATCATCACTCCCTGTAAATCCGTTATTAAATGTTATCCAAGACCCGATTTTTCTCCGAATTAACTCTTTGAGAGACGTTGTTGCTAAAGACTACACTAGAATACCTTCGGGACCTTTCGTAGATTCTGATGTGGATGATCTTCCATTTCATAGCGAATCATTTAGAACTCTAGTTCACACTTATGGAATTTTTAATCCTAGTTCAGTCCCAATCCATTATTTTTGGAGGACTTCCTCGGGACACAATATTTTTGATAAACAAGGTATAAGTCCAAACCAACCTATGTCATCACACATACCCGTTACTTCTATTTCTTATACATTACCTCTGAATTATTTTACTGGCACAAAATGTAATGTTGTTGCGGTTTCAGACCTGTTGTGGGTTGGTACACATACCATTATTCCTCTCCAGCTCACTAGCTCTAGCATAGTCCCACAAGTTACATCTGTTTCTGTCAGAAGTTCGGTAACAACTCAAGCTCCTATTGGAATGCCACTTCCGCTTAGATAAAATCCATCACTTACACCAGGGTATAACACTCTTAATATTTCTATTGCTAATCCTACCCAGGGTCCATCTGGAGGACCTAGTATTTTTGTTCCACCTGGGTATAATGATGCTAGTGGTTTTGTTCCCACTTCTACCCAGGTTCTATTCGAAGGGCCTAGAATTCCTCCACCACTTGGAGGATCTAATCGTCCTGGCCCAAGTAGCTCCAATTTTATTGAAGGCACAAGTCATTCTGTTACTTCTGGTTTTCAACTTCCTGTTGGAGGTCAACCTCAAGTTGGGGGATAACCCCAAGTTGGAGGTCATAACCAAGTTTGCGGGAAGTATACACCTGGATTACAAACCCAACCTTGGAATTTTCCTTTCCAAGGCAATCAACAACTTCTTGGGGGAAAAGTCCTCAATTAAATTCTTTTGTACCCTCTAATCCCAGACAACCTTACCCAAGAACTTTAAATACTACATGGGGTCAAGCTTTCCAATCTAATGCTCTTTTCCAAGAAAACATTCGAAATCAACCAACGAATGTTGGCTACTTGACTCAAAACCCTCCATAACCAAATTTGATAGGACCCTCTAACTATTTACAAAATTCTTATGGTCCTACTGGTATACCTACGTGATTGCCTCCCCAAAATTACTAGTTTCCTCAAGTAAACAAACAATTGATGTTTCTAGCTACTTTGGATTTACCAGATTTATCTAGGATTTTGAATGATCCCATATTGCATTCTCCTTATTGGCCGGTTATACCTGCTAAATTACCATCATACATTCTTATGTTTGACAATCGATCAGGAGAATACCCAAACAATCACATCATGAATTTTCATATTTGGTGTTCATCCAACTCCTCGATGGATGACTCCATCCGATTACATCTTTTCCAACTCACTCTTACGGGTTTGGATTCCAAATGGTACATCAAATTTCCAAGAGGATTCTTCAATGATTTCAACACCTTAGCTATGGCCTTCTTGACACATTACCAATTACTGATACAATATGAGATAGGAATGGAAATTTTAAGTTCATTTAAACAATCCTCTTCTACTCACATCTCAGATCATATTCACGAGTGGAGGAGGAGATGATGATTAATAAAAGTTCCCCTTCCTGATCAATTATTGGCTGAGTGGTTTACCAAATCACTCATCGGTCCTATAGCCCATGATTTTTCCATGGGAGATGTCATCACTGAAGAGAAGGTGATCAGTCGTGCTCAATACTTGGATCTCTTTTATTCTCAAATGGGAACATTATATGACTTGACCCATGATGCTCCTCGCCCATCTACAAATCCAAACCCAACGCCTCTAGTAGCTTCTCATGCTGTTGATGGTGTGATTGCCACTTTTTAAGCTGAGACTCAGTAAAAACAAGTCAATCATTCCAATCCCAAACCTATTACTACTAATGTACAAAATGATACTCCTCCTACTCCCTCTCCCGGTAAAAGCTCTGAGGTCAATACGGTCCAGTCTATGAATACCAACAAAACTAAAAATAAAAAGAAAGGGAAGGGTAAGAATAAAGAGGACAAAATCAATAATAAACAACCAGATAAACCCAAAACTCAACATGCTGATGATAAATAAAAGAGAAAACCTCGTTATCCTTGTCTTATCTGTGGTGAGGACCATTACACGAAATATTTTCAGAGACATGCAGAAGTTACTAAGTTCCTCCAAGGAACCGAGACTCCCCCTACACCTACCATTTTGTCACAACCTTTTCCTTCTCAATAGCAGGCCCAATTGGTTATTCATGACCAACCCTATCCCTCTACCACCTCTTATGTAGTTATGTGTACTGGTGACTCCAAGAAAAATGAATTTGCAGTCTCTACTTGAACCAAATATTATTCTCCTTCTAAAGAGAAAGTTGATGATCCACCTCCTCTGTTGGCTCAACCTCCTGCATCGGCTCCATCTATCAATGGTACTCTTCATCTCAAATGACCTAGTCCTGATACAGTTATCCATCTGCCTCCTAAGGGTGTCATTTGTAAGTATTCATTTAACCCACATGCACATGCAACTCAAAACTATAGTATTGTAGAAGATATTGCACATAAACCTTCTACGATGTCGGATCTTGAAGTCCTTCAAAGTTGTCCTACTCAACAGAAGGAAATGTTAAAGGACATTGGTGGAATCGATCCTACTGATACAAATTTGATAATCTTTGACTTGGAAGATCACATTCCAAAACTCCCTAATCAATTAGCTTTTCAAATACAAGTAATTGTGGAAAATAAGAATATTTTTCGAACAGTTGTTGATGAAGAAGCTTCAAATTGCATCATGTCTGTCACTTGTTGGAAATCCATTGGCTCTCCTTCCCTTACCAAGTCACACAACACATTAAAATATTTTAATGGTATAGGGTTTAAACCTTATAGTGTTCTTCCCGCATTATCTATTGTGTCAGAAGGAAAAGTGGTTATTGTTGAGGTTGAAGTGTTTGATGCACCTATCGATTACAACCTCTTACTTGTCCGTAGTTGGATCGATGCTATGCGAGCAGTTGTTTCTACCCTTTTTCATGTGATACGTTTCCCTCACCAAGGTAAAGTTGTTATAGTAGATCAACTCACCTTTTTAGTTCTGATTCATGCAGTAGTAACGTTCCATTCATAGAAAAAACACCTCCTGGTTATGAGAATGTTGGTGTGGGTATTTTAAAGGATTCATCGTTAATGGGTACTTTCCCCATTCCACCACCCGATGTTCCTCCTCCTTTTATCGCTTCTATTAACATGTTTTCGACCAGTGTTGGAAAAATCCCCGAGTCCTATGACCCTTGGATAGTACCTAGCTTGGAAGAATGTCTTCGTTATGGTGACCAAATTCCTTTAAGTGCGGTGGAATTGGCCTATCAAGCTATTAAATTGACATATCCTTCTCCTCATTCTCTCTTAGATACGTCTCCTGATCCATTTCACATTATATTTACAACTGATGAAACGATCATGACAGTTATGTCTATTGAAGACACACCTTGGGATGATGGGAATCATCATTCCATCCTCTTCCTTGAACCCGAGACTATCGAGAGTTACCGACGGATTTCAAATCCGTCTACGGTTATTAATTTACCCCTAGTTTCTATACCAACACATGATGTTTTGTATGAAGAGAACTTGGGAAATATTTCACCCACCATCCCTCTAGATATTTCAATTAAGCCTGTGATTGTGGAAAATGTTCATATAGGTGCCTCATGTTCTCCCGATGAGATCCAAATTTACAAGGCCCTTTTATAAGAATTCCATGACGTTTTTGCATGGAGTTAGGAAGATATGTCTATAATTGATCTAGATATCATTGTACATGAAATTAAGACATACCCTGATGCTAAACTCGTTTGACAACAACTTCTCCCAGTTCATCCACTAAAAGCTGCTGCGATCAAACTCGAAGTTGAAAAACTTCTTAAAGATGGTTTTGTCTACCCTGTAGCGTTGATTGACTGGGTGTCCAATCTTGTTCTGGTCATGAAGAAACAAGGAACGATCCTTGTTTGTGTTGATTATAGGGACATTAACGAGGATTTTCCTAAAGATAATTATCCAACCCTTTTCATTGACCAAATCGTCGATGATTGTGCCAGAAGTGAAATCTTGTCTCTGAAGGATGGATTTTCTGGTTATAATCAAATCAATATTTTACCCGCGGATCAGCATAAGACCAATTTTATTTTCCCTTGGGGTACCTTCGCGTACTGTAAACTCCCTTTCAATCTCAAGAATGTTGGTGTGCCTTTTCAATGCACTATGTCTTATGCATTTCATGATATTAAGCATATTGTACAACCTTACCTTGATGATTTACCGACGCATTCCATGCATCGTCAAGATCACCTGGCATACTTATGAGCCATTTTTCTCCGATGTCGATATTACTGCATACGATTGAATCCACATAAATGTGTTTTTTGTGTGGAATCTAGAAGACTTCTAGGATTTATTGTTTCCATGCATGGGATCAAGGTGGATCCATTGAAGGTTGAAGCCATTATGAATTTTCCTCCTCGTTCTACCTTACGCCAACTCCAAAGTTTGTAAGGGAAGGAAAACTTTCTACGACGATTCATTCCCAATTATTCTGAAATAATGAAATTTTTCACTCGACTTCTTAAAAAGGGTCATGATTTTGTGTGGGATGACACTGCTAAAAAAACCTTTGATGCTTTGAAACTTTTATTAACCTTCACACCACTATTATTTCCCCTCTATTATAGTCGACATTATTTCTTATATCTGGCTTCTTCGGATCATACCATCGCCATGGTTCTAGTCCAAGAGGATGATTCACACAATGAACATGTCATTTACTATCTAAGTCAGAGTCTTACGACCACCGAAATCAAATACATGTGTGTGGATAAATTGGCCTTGGCGGCTGTTAAAGCTGTCTAATGTTTTTGTCACTATATCTTATTACGTAGAACAATGATTATTTTTGATTGCAAACCTATGCAACATATTAGTACACGACAATTGTTTGGGGGAAAATACTCCAAATGGATAGTGATTCTCCATGAGTTTTATTTGGAATTCGAGAAAACCAAGTCAAATAAATATTTAGTCTTTCCTGAGTTGATTTTCAATCCATCATCACCAACCATGGCACCCATTTTCGTAATTTTATGATCTTTGAGCTTACTGAGAAGATGGGTTTATGACATGAAAACTCAACCCCTTATTATCCATAGGCCAATGGCCAAGTTGAAGTGATCAATAGAGTTTTAACTACTATGCTTCGACGGATGATAGGGATTCACAAGTCAAGCTGGCAGACAATGATTTTTTCAGCATTATGGGCCTATCGGATGTTAGTTAAATCTGCTACAGGGTTCACGCATTTCCAATTAGTGTATGGTATTGAAGCCGTTTTGCAGATTGAATGTGAAATCCCATGTTTGAAACTAGCTGTCAAACTTCTCCCCAACACCACAGTCAAAGAAGAACATCTCTTGTATTTAATGGAATTAGACAAGACTCATCGTGATGCTATGTTATTAATAGAAACCCAGAAAAAATGTTTCAAGGATCAATACAAAAAACATGTTAAACCTTGTGTTTTATCTGAAGGAAATTTGGTTCTTCTGTATGACCAAGATCGTGATTTGTTGGGGGCAGGTAAATTCGAGCCCATGTGGCATGGCCCTTATATCGTTAAATGCGTGTTAGAGAAAGGGGCTTATGAGCTGATTGATTACGACGGTTTTCCTTTGGGTGAACCCAGAGATGGGATTTACCTAAAGAAGTACTATGCTTAAAGTGTTTTTGCATGAGTGATTTGTACTTTAATGTATCATACTCTAGTGTGTTTTTTGTCGTTTCTTTTTCTACCCTCAAATTGCTTACCTTGCCTTGTGCTTGGTTTCCATATGTCGACGTTCTCACTACCCTATATTGGCTTTGCTGGTGGTGCTAGTCACAATACTAAAAATCTAGCGTTTGTTGCATGGGAAATCTATGCACCTACAAATGATTTGATCAGTCTACACGGTATTTTCCTTCATTGTGCAACTAATAATATTGCCGAATATAGTGCAGTTATTGAGTTATTAACTAACACTTTTTCATTTGGCATCCATCATCTAATTGTATGTCTTGATTCTCAACTCGTCGTACTGCAATTAAGCAATGTTTATTCCATCCAAAGTCCTACATTATTACGTATATACTTGAGAATTCACCTATTGGAAAGAAATTTTGATTACATTGAATATCAACACATTCCTAGATATCTAAACACATTAAAAGATGCATTAGCCAATTATGTTTTAGATAGAAATTTGCGCCATTTATAAATACAAACACACACAAAGACAAGTAAGCCGGTAGAAGTTTTATATTACAATGTAAAAAGTTACAAAAAGGTGTTTCAAAAGTTACAAAGGGGTCGCTGCTAATGGTTTAGTAAATATATCAGCAATCTGTTCTTTGGAAGGAATATAATTCAGCTGAACAATTCTGTTTGTAACTTGTTCTCGGAGAAAATGATACTTGATTGGAATATGCTTAGTATTGGAATGAAGAACAGGATTCTTGGAGACACTTATTGCACTGGTGTTATCACAATGAATTGGGATAGGATCA
>ML785635.1:92580-104616 GCA_009831015.1 Picea engelmannii | reverse complement strand
TTCAATTCTTGGAGTACTCTGATCCTGTAGATAATATTACTCAATGTATTCTTTGAAACTCCTCCAATTTTCACTCCTTGAATCCTCCCCAAAAAGAGGTTATAGAAAGAATGGTAGACTTTATTCAATTCTGGTATATTCAGAAGACCCAAATTGTACAAAATACCCCACGCTCAATATTTAACATCCGATTCTAAAACTCAGAGGGACTCAGAACACCTGTTTATTGACTAGCTTCAGGACTGGTCACAAATCCTATCTTCCACAGAGTGTATCTCCATAATTATAGCGAATCAAGAGCTGAAATTTTTACCAGAGGTACCTTGATATGTCTTATCACTACCATAGAGATGTCACTATCTGAATTGTTCTATAAAAAAATTTATAGCAAAAATGGTAAGATGACCTGAAAATAACATACTTTAGAACACATCACCAAAAGACTTCATCCTCCCTTGAAATCTGGCCTTCTTTTCTTCTTATTACCTATGAAATTTGACTTATATCAAATGAATTTATAATGATGTTTATTTCTACCATTTATGTCACTTCCTTTTAACATTAGGGCCGACCTGACACTTTCTTATTTTGAAATTCTTTTCTTTAATTATCTTCAGGGCCTACATGTACTTCCTTCTTCAATTCACTTTGTCATCTTCAAAAATTCATTTCTCCTCAACCATGAGGATCCATGTGATGTGCCACATACCACTAGAAACAACATGATGTATACTATCCATCCATGGGTGTTGTATATGCATGTGCATTTTCCTTCATGTCCAAATACCTTCATCAATCTTGTGGTACAAAACCCATGACTAGGGTTGACATCAATGACAACAACTAATATTCCAACAATCTCCCCCTTTGTCATTGATGGCAACACTCATGCTCCCTATATCATCATGATCCCAATTTCTCTCCCCCTTTGACATCAATGGAAAAGGGTATGGCTTCTCCCCTTGAGTTTAATGGCAAAATGTAACCTTCTTTTTTGGGGCTGCTCCCCCTAAACATGTGGCACTCAATAATACTTCATCCTTATTTTTGGTCTTTGGGACTTTTTCTTCCTTGGAATCATTTTGTGTGGCTTCTGTTTTCTCTCTCTTCTTCATGTCTAGGATGTATATGTTGTTCGGTCTTCTTGTTGCAGTTGCAACCAATTTTCCCGAGTTATTTTCTCTGATTTTACATTTTCGAGAGTCAAATATAAGAGTGTATCCTTGATCACATATTTTGCTGACACTGCGGAGATTATGCTTCAGATATTCAACCAATAGGAATTTTCCCGCTTTTACATTTTCACTTCCAATCTTTACAGTTCCTTTTCCAAGTATTTTGGTAGATGAGTAATCTCCAAATGCAACATTTCCACCTCTTTTCTTCAAGCTGACAAATTTGCTTTGATCTCCGGTCATATGAGATGAGCACCCACTGTCTATGAACCATTCATCTTCTTCTTTACATTCTTTAGCGAACAATGCTATTCGACAATTTTCAATTTTTGGAATTTCTTTCCTTTTCCATGTTGTAGTTGGTATACAGACATTTGACATACGATTATCTTCCTTCATCTCTCTGCAATATTGTGCTTTGTGACCAAGATTATTGCACTTGTAACATACAATATTTTCATCCATTAATGGGTCAAATAGATTATAAGTTCTATTGACAGGTCTACAAACATTTCCATATCTACTATTTTCACCATTCATGTAGCTTGCATAGTTATTCCTTTCATTGATTCTATAATTGATTGCCTCGTGTCCAAAATTTCCACAAGTATAACAATGTCCAAGAAAGAAATTTTGATACCTGGGCATAAGTGATCTTCTTTGTGGTGTGGTTTGTTAGCAACATTTCTTGTCTTTGGTATCGGGATACACAGGTCTGCAGGTTTCCCGAAGAAGCGCCTAAGTGCAGCGCATAAAAGAAGTCCTTTTGGACTTAAAATCAAGCGAGCGGGCAGTTCATTCTTCAGCACAAAGGATTCAATGACAAAGCAGAACAATGATTGATGGGAAATTGTAGAATTAACCGAATCGTGTCAAGTATAGCGCCTAAAGTTTTAAGGAAATTAACGGTCAAAATCCTTCAGCAAGCACTCACGAAGTTACGAGGGCCGTTGATCACGATCAACATAGGTGCAGTAGTTGTTTCGCGAGCTCGGGGTTCGTAAGTTCAAAAGGCGAACCATATCCCTTTGGTTGCGCGATGTTCCGAGTTATGAAAAGAGACCGAAGAAAGTCAACCGTCGCTGACCATCGCGTCTCGGGACTTCGCGAAGGGAGAATGCCAAAGTTTGACACTTCAACTCGCGAGGTCTCGAGTAGCGAGAGGCGCGAGCACCCGGGCCCACAGAAGTGCCGAGCGGATCGGAGCCGTCAGATCCAGAGGGGCACGATTAGGCTTCCCGTCTCCTCGCCCCTCACAGCATTGAAACATGAGGACCAGCCTCCTCCCCACCGCGAGATGCGAAGAAGCGAGAGCATTCAGGACCCGGGGCCCACCGCAACATCGGATGAGTTTAGAACCGTCGTATTTGAAGGGCGTGTGGCACCAGATCGAGCCGTCTCGGCATATCGCTCATCCCGATTTCAAGAAGCGAGGAGCAACCCCTACATACTCACGAATGCCCAGAAGCGCCGTGGGAATAGGCACGTAGTTATAGCCCATGGGCACTTGGAACAGGGGGGGGAGCTGTTTAAAGGATGCCGAGGCACCAAATTCAGTCATAGAGAGGCCCGTCACAACCTCCAGTTGCCATCAGACCAGACCTCAATCTTGGTCTTCGTTTGGAGTAAATGAAAGCAAGAAGGGGGTGGTTGAAACCCCTCTTCGTTCATTAATTGTGAAGTATGGAGGGTCTGGTAAGCGGTCCCCTTGAGAGGGTCCTGTGTACCTTTTCCTGCAGAAAAGCCATGCCGAGTCCTCGAATAGCCGGAGGAGATATGCACACATTTTAACAACATTTACTGATTCAACTACTTCCCCTGCGGGAGCCATGCGCAGTTAAGATGGTGTCCGACAAAGAATATCAGTATGAGTTTGACTGAAAAGACATGAAGCCTTGGGTGACTAGGCACGCCTCTGTTAGGCAAATTTTCATGGGTATATAAACTCAGTGTTGGTATTTTGTAAAGCATTGATGGTAGAGTGAAGCTCCCGATTGTAAATTTTTAATAGATATCTTAGCTCTGGTTATGCATCTGTATGTAAGATTTCTTGTTTAATTCCAAACAGTCTTTCTATCCTCGTCTAAGTTTTCATCTTACACTACGAGAGTTTGTGATCGATTGATTCGCATGAATTGTGGCATTTATGTTATGATAAAGGATTTATTGTGGCATTATTGTTCTCTCTGGTTTCCCACGTTTGAGCGTAAGAAGATCTTGCGTTTAGATGTTTTCTTCCACAGTCTTTTAGGAACCTGATGTTTAGAACAGACCTTTGCATTTCTCTGATACAAGTCTTCCCCCTACTCACCCTTACTACAACTCACTGTCTGAAGTTGCCTAAGACCTCACTTGTGCATGCATGCCTAGCCTAGTTTCAGAGTTGGAACCACATCATTTGAGTTAATATCCATTTGATCACCCAATTAAACAAATTGTGACACTAAACTGATGGGTGTCGGGCTCTTCTCCTGCAAGCAATCCAGGAGTGACTTCCGATGCTAACATTTCTGGCGCCGTTGCCGGGGACGAAGTTGAATATTTTCCCCGTGATTGAACGACAACGATTAGCTGATTCTGAAGGTGCATCAGATATTAGAACTATTGATATTGCTACTGTGCACCTGGAGACTCCATTGTGACGACTCCACTTGAGCGAACCCACTATTTTAATTGTGGCTTTCAGAGGCAGACACACGCGGTCTCATCCACAACTACCTCTAGCTACACCTGAAGCTGATTCATAAGCGATGCGTAGAAAGGGAAAGAGCTCTGCAAAAGAAGTTCCCATCAATGAAACAGGTAATACGCCATCCCCTTCTATGAGAACTCATTTTTCTCCTCCTCAGTTTCTTGATAGACCTCTTTCAGAGGCTTCCCGTTTCCTGAATTTCAGGAGTGTTCCTTCTGAGTTTTCCCCTCCTGGTCTGGGACTAGAAGGAGAAACCCGTGTCACTCCCCTCTCCTTTGAAGCTGTTTATCGGTGAAGACCCGTGACTGCAACAGATTTTCCCAGTCCTGCACGAAGAAAAGCGCATGCCGAACTGAGTTCGTTAGCCTCCGCCTTAAATCCTCTTTTGTTCTCCACTCCACTTCGGGACTCATTCCCAACAGCCCCTTTGTGAACTCCTTCTCCTCCAAGCTCTCCTCCACCCAATATTCCTATGGCTGGTGCCAATCCCCCTCCGAATAGAATGGACACCATTGTCACTGCCAGATATACTCCCTTAATCCTACCTCATCCTTTGAATCCTCTTCCTGCTGGGGATTACTTGAAATACATTCCCAATTTCATTGGGGAAGGAGACGTAACTGCCGAAGAGCACCTGGCTTCTTTTTACAGTTATGCGGACAACCTCAATATTGAAAATGAAGATGTCTGGATGAGAGTCTTCGTCCAGAGGCTGGATGACGAGGTGAGGAGATGGTTTAGAGGATTGACCCCCGGATCTATTGTTGGTATTGAGGCTCTGGATAGTGTTTTCCTGAGGCAGTGGGGAGATAGGAAAGATTTCATGTATTACATGACAGAGTTCAGGTCTTTGAAGAAAATGGAAGGAGAGTCTGTCTCTGACTTCTCCAAAAGATTCAATAAAATGTATAATAAGATTCCTATAGAGATAAAGCCCTCAGAAGCTTCTGCCCAAATTTCCTATGCCGATGCATTTGACCTGGATTTCTGCCTTTTGTTGAGGGAAAGAAGAGCCACCTCCTTAGCCCAAATGCAAGATGCAGCCATAGAAGTGGAATCCAACATATTAGTAGCTGACAGACTGAGGAGAAAGGCCGACACGAACAGGAAAAGGGGAAGGTCAGAAGCCTCAACCCCTGGCCCATTGGTATCCCACCCTCAAGTGGATGAGCTGACTAAGATGGTGAAGTCTCTGTCCGCAGAGATGGAGAGAATGAGGTTGGAAGGGAGGAAAGCATATAAAGGCCCTCAGATCGCTGAAAATAAAGGAGGATTTAGGAGACCAAATAATTTTACTCCCCCGAATATGCAAAGAGAGAAGGGAAGAGACAGAGAGGACCAGAAGATTCAGGCCCCTTTTCAAAACAATTTCGTGGCCGAGGGGGAAGAAAGAGAAGCCGACGAGCTTGATCCTAAAATTCACTGCTTCGGAGACACTCCTCCTTTTCCTCATCTAACTCAATCAACATATGAGGAGTCTCTCATGGACAGTCAACTAAATGAGATGAGAAAGGGAGACACGACTACTGGTGGCCGAGGTAGGTATAACTTGAGGTCCGACAAACAGACAACAACACCTGATGTCCCCGAGTAGTCTACCAGATTGAAGAAGCCCGCTAGTGAAGCAGCAGACGACCACAGAGGTAAGAATACCCAACCCCTCTCCCCTATGATTCATAGCCATGCTCCTGAGGTAAGAGAAATCCCAAAGCCTACATCTCCTTTTAATTTCAGATATGAGATTCAAAAGATCAGAATCCCTGTGCCCCTCACCGAGCTAATTAAATATGGATAATTTAAAAGATGCTTCTCTGAGATCTTATAGTCTGAAGCCTCATGCCTTCCCATAGACTCCATAAAACTCCAAGACAAAAGGCCAGTAGTTGTCCAAGGACCCATGGTAGAAGATAGAGATGATTCATCCCCTCCCTTCTACACATCCCTGAACATACATGATAAAGTGCTGCACAACTGCTTGATGGACTCAGGGGATTCTCACAACCTCATGCCCAATACTATCATGGAGGAGCTAGGATTAGAAGTCACCCGAGCCTATCATGGCCTCTATTCCTTCGACTCCAAAAAAGTTCAGTGTCTCGGAGTTATCAAAGACCTAGTCGTGACCTTGTTTCAGCTGCCCATGAAAAGTGTGGTCATGGATATCGTAGTAGCTGATGTCCCCCCCAAGTTCGGTATGCTATTTTCAAGATCTTGGATAAAAAGACTGGGGGGAACCTTGTAGATGGACCTCACATATGCTACCATCCCAGTGTTTGGAGGAGAACATATAAGGCTATATAGGGAAGCCCAGTTGGCCTATATAATTAGTGATGAAGCCAATCCTACTAACCATCCTATTTTTTCCTTGGACACTGATTTAGGTTCTAGTTTACTCCAACTCACTCATGCTCCCGAGCGCTCTCTTGAACTCAGAAAGTAGCCCACCTCTCCTCATGAAATTGCTCCTTCCATCACCCCTGTTTGGAAAATGTTTTTCGATGGAGCCTGTTCTAGGGAAGGCGTTGGTGCTGGGGTGTTTTTTGTGTCACCTGCTCAGGTAACCGTATCTCTGTCATACAGATTAGAATTTGAAACTACCAACAATGTGGCAGAGTATGAAGTCCTTGTCCTAGGATTAAGAGCTGCAAGGGAAATGGGAATTCAGGAGGTAGCAGTATTTGGGGATGCAGAGTTGGTTGTCCAACAGATCAGAAGCGCCTATCAGTCTAAACATCCTCGACTTAGAAATTACAGGAATGAAGTGTGGGACCTAATTGACAATTTCTTCTCAGCCTTCAATATATCTTTTATTCCAAGGGAGGATAATGCGGTGGCCGATTCTTTAGCTGTCTCAGCCAGTTTTCTCGAAGTTCCTCTACCGCCTATGGTTAACTCTGATGTTGAGATAAAATATAGGCCCTTAGTACCAGACAATGTCAAGCATTGGAAGGTATTCGAAGATGATCTGGAAATCGAAAGATTTCTCCAAAATATTGATGAATTTTCTACGTTGCAAATTGATTAGGATCCTGACACAGAGGAAAGCCCTCACCCTGAGGTGTTTCTAAATAAAATTGCAGACCACCAGATTATTCAGCTACCCAACAATCATATCCCGAGGGGACTAATTCCTTTGGAAAGATTGTTCGATGGGAATGATGTGGCAGTAAAGGGAAGGGTTTCAGATAAAGATACTGACACAGCCGAGTGCAACATCGGTACACCAGAGGAGCCTAAGTTTGTCAAGCTGTCAAGTAGTTTGACCATAGAACAGAGGGCCGAATATACTGAGTTGCTGAAAGAATTTGCTGATGTGTTTGCATGGACCTACAAAGACCTCAAGACGTATGACACGTCTTTCATTGAACACAAGATCCCATTAAAGGAAGGAGCTAAGCCGTTCAGGCAGAAGCTAAGACAGATAAATCCCATTTTTCTTCCTGTCATGGAGAAGGAGGTAAAGAAGTTGTTGGAGGCCCAAATCATCGTCCCCTTGAGATATTCCCATTGGGTGGCCAATTTGGTTCCGGTAAGGAAGAAAAGCGGAGAGATCAGGCTTTGTGTCGACTTCAGGAACCTGAATATGAGCTCAAAGAAGGAAAATTACCCCATACCCAAGATGGAACACATCTTGCAGAGGGTAACCAGAGCATCTAGGATCTCCATGATCGATGGTTTCTCGGGTTATAATAAGATATCGGTCATGCCTGAAGACAGAGAAAAGACAACCTTCACCACTCCTTGGGGCATATTCATGTATGCCAAAATGCCTTTCGGACTGATGAATGCAGGAGCAACGTTTCAGAAAGCCATGGACATAGCCTTCATTGGAGAAAAATATCGGTTCGTTTTGATCTATCTGGATGACATCACGATATTCTCGAGGTCAGACAAAGAGAACTGCAGTCATCTGAGGAAAGTCTTCTCAAAATGTCGAAGATTCGGCCTTTCCCTGAACCCCAAGAAATCGTTGTTTTCTATGGAGGAGGGGAAGCTATTAGGCCATATAGTATCAACAGAAGGCATGAGGATTGACCCTAGCAGAGTGGAGGCAATTCAGACCTTGTCGCTTCCCAGGTCGAAGAAGGAAGTTCAAGCCTTTTTGGGGAGGATCAATTTTCTGAGGAGATTCATCTTGAATTTCGCTAAGCTAGTGAAACACATCATAGCCATGCTCAAGAAGGTAAATGAAGTGAAATGGACCGCTGAACCCAGGGAATATTTTTCCCAAATAAAAAGGGCATTGACTGAGGCACCAATGCTGATCAGCCCTGACTATTCGAAGGATTTCCTGATTTTCTCCTTCACTTATTTTGATACAGTAGCAGCGGTCTTGTTGAAGAGAAATGAGGAGGGGTGAGAGTAGTCCATTTCCTTCTTCAACAAGGCGTTAAGAGATGCAAAGGTCAGATATGAAATCATGGAGAAATAGGCCTATGTCTTAGTGAAAGCTCTCAAATCTTTCAGGGTCTATGTCCCGCACTCAAAGATGATCGCATACGTTCCTTCAGCCTCTGTGAAGGACATCCTTATACAACCCGACATTGATGGGAAGAGGAGTAAATGGATAGCCAAGATCCTGGAATTTGACCTGGAAATAAGGCCTACCAAATTGATCAAAGGTCAAGGCTTAGCTAAGCTGCTGGCTGAAGCCAATTGCCAAGATTTGGGGGTAAATTTCATGAACAAATGCTCAGGAATTCAACAGGGTCAGCTGTCTGAAATAGACCCTCAAAGAGAGCCCCCATTGGCTCGATGTCCTTGGTATAAGGATGTCATATATTTTATGTAGGAATTGCGGCCCCCAGATGGCCTGCAAAGAAACAAAGTAAGAGCTCTTAAGCTCAAGGCAGTCAAGTACTGTCTTATTGATCAAATTTTATACTGGAAAGACCCCCTGGGGGTTCTTTTAAAATGCATGGATCTACAAGAGGCCGACAGGATCATGGACGAGTTTCACAGTGGCCTATGTGGAGGGCACCATTCCTGGAAGACTACAGCCCACAAAATTCTCAGAGCTGGATACTATTGGCCCACCTTGTTCACTGATGTCCATAGAGGAGTTATAGCTTGTATCACATGCCAAAGATTTTCAGGAAAGCAACAACTCAAGTCTCTGCCTTTGCAGCCTGTGGTTGTTTCGGGACCTTTCCAGCAATGGGGCCTAGATTTTATTGGAGAAATCCACCCTGCTTCCAATGGGCAGCACAAACGGATTCTGACGGCCACAAATTTCTTTACTAAGTGGATAGAAGCCATCCCTACCAGGAGCGCTTCCCACAAGGTAATCATTGGGTTCTTGGAGGACCTCATCACAAGGTTCGACTGCCCAAGTAAGATTGTCACCGATAACGCAGCCGCTTTCGGGTCTGAGCCATTAGCCAAGTTCTGTGAGCAGTTCAGGATCAAACTGATTCACTCCAACCCATATTATCCACAGGGAAATGGTTTAGTAGAGTCCTCCAACAAAATTTTAATAAAGATCATCAAAAGAATGTTGGAAGACAACAAAAGGGCTTGGAACTCGAAACTGAAATTCGTTCTATGGGCTGATCGGGTGACCACAAAGAGATCTATAGGCACCTCTCCTTTCCAGTTGGTGTACGGAGTGAAAGTTGTCTTTCCTTCTCAGTTGGCCCTTCCCGTAGAGAAATTCTTCCAGGACTACCAAGAAGATCCCAATGACATGATCAGAAGAATTCGCCAATTGACGGAAGTTCAGCAGGACAGAGAGTAGGTGGTGGAGAGAATTCACGATCAACAGTAAAGGATCAAGCAGGTTTTTGATAGGAAAGCCAAGAAGGAGGGGTTCCACATAGGAGACCTGGTGCTGAAGTGGGACGCTCCTAAGCAAGACACGGGCAAGCACGACAAATTTGAAGCCCTATGGATCGGGCCTTTCAGAATTTCTGAAGTCTTCTCAAATAACACATATCGGCTACGAGATTTGGAAGGCGAAGAAATTTTCAACAGCCCAGTAAATGGGCATTTTCCTAAAAAATGTTTTGTCTGAGCCTTCGATGGCTCTTTGTTTGTAAATATTGTCCTTTTGTTTCTTAGTTCGTTTTCATTTTTTATTTTTGCGGCCTAAATAATGACTCCATAGCCCAACAGAAAGGCGAATGGAACTACAAAAGGATTTCTTAGAGCATCACAGGGACGACTCTATCCCCCATGGAGCCTAATGTTAGCAACATTTCTTGTCTTTGGTATCGGGATACACACGTTTGCAGGTTGCCCGAAGAAGCGCCTAAGCGCAGCGCATAAAATAAGTCCTTTTGGACTTAAAATCAAGCGAGCGGGCAGTTCGTCCTTCAACACAAGGGATTCAGCGACAAAGAAGAACAACGATTGATGGGAAATTGCAGAATTAGTCGAATCGCGTCAAGTATAGCGCCTAAAGTTTTAAGGAAATTAACGGTCGGAATCCTTCAGCAAGCACTCGCGAAGTTACGAGGGCCGTTGATCGCTATCAACATAGGCGCAACAGTTGTTTCGTGAGCTCGGGGTTCATAAGTTCAAAAGGCGGACCATATCCCTTTGGTTGCGCGATGTTCTGAGTTATGAAAACTGACCGAAGAAAGTCAACCATCGCTGACCATCGCGTCTCGGGACTTCACGAAGGGAGAATACCAAAGTTTGACACTTCAACTCGTGAGGTCCTGAGTAACGAGAGGCGCGAGCACCCGGGCCCACAGAAGTTTCGAGCGGATCAGAGACGTTAGATACAGAGGGGCGCGTGGTGCGTGATTAGGCTTCTTGCCTCCTCACCCCTCGCAGCATTGAAACATGAGGACCAACCTCCTCCCTGCCACGAGACGCGAAGAAGAGAGAGAATTCAGGACTCGAGGCCCACCGCAGCATCGGATGAGTTTAGAACCGTTGGATTTGAAGGGCACATGGCACCTGATCGAGCCGTCTCGGCATATCGCTCATCGCGATTTCAAGAAGCGAGGAGAAGCCCCTACATACTCACGAATGCCGAGAAGCACCGTGGGAATAGGCACATGGTCACAGCCCGTGGGCACTTGGAATAGGGGGGGGGAGTTGTGTAAAGGAGGCCGAGGCACCAAATTCAGTCACAGAGAGGCCCGTCACAACCTCCAGTTGCCATCGGACCAGACCTCAATCCTGGTATTCGTTTGGAGTAAATGAAAGCAAGAAGGGGGTGGTTGAAACCCCTCTTCGTTCATTAATTGTGAAGTATGGAGGGTCTAGTAAGCGGTCCCCTCGAGAGGGTCCTGTGTACCTTTTCCTGCAGAAAATCCATGCCGAGTCCTCGACTAGCTGAAGGAGGTCTGCACACGTTATAACAACATTTATTGATTCAGCTACTTCCCCTGCGGGAGCCATGCGCAGTTAAGATGATGTCCGACAAAGAATATCAGTATGAGTTTGACTGAAAAGACATGAAGCCTTGGGCGACTAGGCATGCCTCTGTTAGGCAAATTTTCCTAAGTATATAAACTCAGTCTTGGTATTTTGTAAAGCATCGATGGTAGAGCAAAGCTCTCGATTGTAAAGTTTTAACAGATATCTTTTCTCTGGTTGTGCATCTGTATGTAAGATTTCTTGTTTAATTCCAGACAGTCTTTTTGTCCCCGTCTAAGTTTTCATCTTACACTATGAGAGTTCATGATCGAATGATTCGCACGAATTATGGCATTTATGTTATGATAAAGGATTTATTGTGGCATTATTTTTCTCTCTGGTTTTCCACGTTTGAGCGTAAGAAGATCTTGCGTTTAGATATTTTCTTCCACAGTCTGTTAGGAACCTGATGTTTAGAACAGACCTTTGCATTTCTCTGATACAAATCTCCCCCCTACTCACCCTTACTACAACTCACTGTCTGAAGTTGCCTAAGACCTCACTTGCGCATGCATGCCTAGCCTAGTTTCATAGTTGGAACCACATCGTTTGAGTTAATCTCCATTTGATCACCCAATTAAACAAATCGTGACACTAAACTGATGGGTGTCGGGCTCTGCTCCTACAAGCAATCCAGGAGTGACTTCCGACGCTAACATGGTCCATCTAGGTTCATGATCTATTCTTCTATAGTTTCCTTCATAATGATTGCTTTCATACCTTATGGGAGAGGATCTTCTTGATGTATTATTCCTTCTGAATTCTATTCTTATATCTTGTTGTTCAACTTGTTCTGGA
>ML785635.1:29570-64076 GCA_009831015.1 Picea engelmannii | reverse complement strand
ACAAATTCACTTTCCTTCATCTCATTGTTCCACAATTAAGCATGGGTTCTCTTACTCCACAAAGCGTCTTCCTGTGAGGGATTTCACCATAAGGGGACCACTTTGAAGTTCATCCATATTTACTTCTTATCAACCATGATAAAAAAATAATGAGTCATATTTACATCAAACGATATTGGTTCCATTACCCAAACCTTTGTGCTACGGGGCTTTCTTCAAGGGTTGACATCAATGACAACCAACCTTAATCAACATGGGTATGGATGCGAATGGTCCCATGTCTCTAGCCCAATATTCTCAATGATTTGTGCAAAGATTAAGTTGGAATGTGAACTAGGATTAAATAAGAAATCCACATTGTTTTGTTTCATGTGGATTTTAATGCAACACAATTTGGTCATCACCTTCTCCTCCTTGTGGTTGCAATTGACTAATGCCACCTCCTTTTGTATATTGATGCAACTAATCTTCCATTCTAGGTCTAAGGTGATTTCCACCTTCTCCTCGACATCCACACTTGGAATTTATTTCTTCTTATTTTGGAAATTCTTGGGGTGCTTTTCGGGGTGCAATTTCCAACTATCCTCCTCTGTATGTCCCTTTTAGTCGCAACCTTTTCATTTCTTGGTAGAAGATATTACTTCTTGTGTCATTTCCACAATATTATACTCATTCCACTTCTTTTTATTATTTCCCTTCCTCTTCTGATCTTGTAGTTCTGGTTTCTTGAGTGTGCCTAGCTATTTCTTCTGCTTATCTCCTTCGAGGTACTATGCCTGAACACTAGCCTCATCAATAGTGTTTGGTATGAACAACATCAATTGAAATAAAATCTATGGTAGCAATTCCCCCACACACTTGATCAAAATTTTAGGTCTTTTGAGTGAGACTCTCATTTGGATTTCTCTCTTCCTGAACTCAGTGGTGAATTCTTGCATTGAATGTCCTTTCCTTTGCCTGAAATAATTTCAAACTATATGTTGGTGGTCCTCATATCTAATTGGGTAGAACTGTGCTTTGATCATGTTCTTGAACACCTCCCATTCTGTGGTTGGTGGCTCATTCTCTAATGTTCTTCCTACTACATCACACTGCCACAATGCCAATGTTGAAATCCCCTTATTTCAACACCTAGGTATCTTGTTATCTAGTGAATTCCTTACTAAAAATAAGAATAGGAGCTCACAAAACAAAAACATACTACTGGAATATTCAACTCAAATAAAGATAGAGGGATAAAAACTAGAAACCAAATAATGCACACATAAACACCAATATTTTTGGTTAGATACCATTGGAAAAAATCCCGAAAGGAAAGCCATTGTTGAGAATGATTTTATTATGCTAAATCATATCTCTTGTAATAGGGATAATGGTCCACTGAGAGAAATACAACTGTAGACAAACATGGAAAAGTCTAATCTATTGTATGACCCATATATACATACTTTTTGAGGTATACACTCTCGTCCTTAATCACATCTATGTATATGCGAGTCTCTCCACTATGACCCACATACACAACTGCAAAGAGTGTATGACAAAGTCCATACGATGCATCCCTTTCCTGTGGCTTCACTCTGTTGAAATCCACTTGTGGCTTATGACTACCTCTATTATCTCTTCTCTTTGAATTGATATCTAGATGGAAGTCCTCTACCTATCCAAAATATTCTTGAATCACAATCCTTTATGATTCAACCCTCTCCATGTCGACTCTCTTAACACAAGTTTTGTTAAGTATCAAGTGTCTTCTCCTTTACCCTAGCTTTGATTTTATAATCTTGAGTTATAACCTAACCCTAATTTCCAAAGTGATTTATGTATGAGATTAATTCTCACCTCACTTGATATCAGTGGTTAAAATTAAATGCTAACTTTTAGAATTTTCTTAAATAACACAATTAATTAAAATAATTAATTAATAAAAACAATTTACTCTAATAATTTCTTTAATTACAGTAAAGTCAAGGATAAAAGGATTTGAACAATTTCCACATGTCTATACACATAGACTTGTGTGAAAATGCCTTTCCAATGCTACCATGCATCAACACTCCCTCTTAGCAAGGAAGGCATTATGCACCACTCCAAGCTTGTCCCCGAAGAACAAAAACTTCCCTTTCTCTAAGGGTTTATTTAGAATATCTGCAACCTACTCATTTGTGGAAATATATTGAAGATTCACTTCTCCCTTCTGGATCCTATCCTAGATGAAGTGGTATTTGATCTCAATATGCTTGGACCTATCTTGGAATACTTGATTCTTCAAGAGTTTGATACAACTCTGATTATCGCAGTATATCAATGTAGTCTCCAACTCCTGATCAAATAAAGTAGTAAGCAATTTGTGAAGCCAAATGGATTCATAACTAGCCATACTCACTGCCATATACTTTTCCTTTTCTGAACTAAGTGCTACATAAATCTTCTTCCTGCTGAACTAGGTAATCATTGTTTATCCCAAGATGAAGCAACACCCTAAGGTTATCCTTTTTTCTACTGCACTCCCTTCCCAGTGCCCAAGCTGATTCTGTATATCCCTTCAAATCCAGTCCATCTCCTCCAAGATACCTCAATCCATAATCCATCGTACCTCTCAAGTACTTGAGCACATGCTTTGCTGCGATCCAATGCAGCTACCTTGACTCCACCATGAACTGACTCAAGGTGTTCGCAAAAAAACATATATATGGCATGGTGTTGACTAAATACATCAAGGATCCTATCAACTGCCTGTATATCCTAGGATCTGCCAAATATGAATTTAAAGTCACCACATTCTTCACATTGGTAACCATAGGTTTAGCTATCGATTTATATTCGTCCATCCTGAATCTCCTCAAGATATAAACTTCATACTTCCCTTGTCCAAGGAAGATATATCCTGATACCTGCCATACCTCTAATCCAAAGAAGTAATGCATCAATCCAATCTCCTTCATCTCGAACTCACTAGATGAATCTGCTTTGCACCCTGTAATAACCTCCTTTGCACCCGTGAGACACAAATCATCTATGTGTAAGTTTTAAACCTATGAAGCAAATAAATGCATATATAATCTTAAGAAAAAATGAAATTAATCAATGGATCATACACATAGTACACATATATTTACACTGGAAACCCTTAACCGAGAGAAAACCATCCTTCCTTGGTGCCACACCTCTCAAATATTCATTGTGTTATTTTCACCATTCAAAATACAATATATACAATATTTTAGGTATTCCCCAAGTACCAAAACCTTAATCCCTTAATATGGGATTAATTTAGAAAACTGCTAAAAATAGCGAAAAACACTACAAAAGAAAAAAACACCAATTTTTTTTTTTGGGTGCTGCCTTGAAGCCGAAAGCTTCACATAGCCAAGGGGGCCAATATCCCCCCCCCGCATAACCCCTTAGGAATTTCCAGACACACACATATTCCCCCCCACGCAGCCCCCCACACAAATGTAAAGAATATAACACCTACCCAACACTATGCACATAACCAAGATGAGAGGATCCTCTCCAACAAGTACGAAGTACAAGTTAGAATCTGAATCACTCTTGGTAAAGCCCATACTCTACAAGTATTCAACAATACTAGAATTCCATGCCCTAGGTTCCTTTTTGAGTCCATTCAAGGCTTTCTTAATCCTACACACTTGATAATCCATCCCATGTATCTCAAATCCTTGAGGTTTCTCTGTGTATATTTCCTCCTCAATGAACCTGTTGAGGAAAGCTACTCTCACAACCATCTAATGTATCCTCCACCTTATAGATGAAGAAATATAAATAATATCTTGAATAGGATCATACCTGGCGAATGGAGAAAACATATCCTCGTATTCCACTCCCTCTTTCTGGGAGAACCCTCACTCCAAAAACCTCACCTTGAAATTCTTGATGCTACCATTTGCAACATGCTTGATCTTGTAGAGCCACCTGGAACTCACAAATTAATTCCCCTTAGGTCTCGAAACTACATGCCAAACATCATTCCTCATAATAGAGGTGTACACCTCTACCATGGAATCCCACCTTACTTGTTGATCTACCGTTTGCTCAAAACTGGAAGGCTCAACATCAACGGTGCTACTCATAAGCGCCATATAGTTTGGAAACTTCCTCGAAGGATTGATCTCTCTAAATGTACTCCTAGGATCCTCACCATAATCCTTCAAGGTATGTAATAGAAACCTAGGTCTCATGATAGGATTTGAAGGGGATAAGTCCTCCTCCCCACCTAAAGTATAAACTTCTAACTACTGATCATCCTTCAGAGCCTACTTCACTGCTGGAGACTCCTAAGATCTCCTATATGCCAAATTATCCTCGAACTTAATATATCGTCTCACAAATTTCTTCCATTACACTTGAATGAATATCTTATAATCCTTTGAGCTCTCGTTGTACCCCACAAATATACCCTTATGTCTTGAAGGATCCAACTTCATCCTCTACTCCATGGGCACATGGATGTAGATTGGACAACCAAATATCCTCAAAGGACTAATCTCTGGCTTCACTCCTGAGAAATCCTCCTCTGGAGTCTTTTCCTCCAATATCCTATGAGGACTCCTTTTCTGCACATACACTGTTGTGTTACATTCCTATACCTAAATAAACATAGGTAACTCCTGGTCATGTATCATAGCCTTGGAAGAACAAATTATGGATTGATTCTTTCTCTCCACAACCCCATTTTTTTGACGGTTGTATGAGACCGTCAACTCCCTCTTGATCCCTACCTCCTTGTAGAAATCCTTGAAGTCATTGGAGATGTACTCTCCCCCATTATTCGACCATGAGACCTTGATATTCTTTCCTGTATAGTTCTACACTTGAGTTCTAAACTCTTGAAACTGACTGAAGAAATTGTCCTTGGTATTCATAAAGAAGATCCAAGTTTTTGTGGAAAAATCATCAATAAACATCACATAGTATGATGATCCCTGTAATGATGCTGCTGACATTATCCCACTCACATATGAATGTATAAGATCCAATATCCCCTTGGACCTACTCTCATTTCTCGAAAAAGAATCCTTGGAATTCTTTCCAAGTGCACAAGCTCTTCACACTCCCTCCTACTCAATACTGAACTCTAGAAGATCTGTAACAATCCCCCTAAGAATCAACCATGCTCTATAGTGTAGGTGTCCCAATCTCACGTGCCACAACTCACATAGGTTGTCATTGGCGTGTACCAAATCCTGAAAATGCTTTCCTTACTACCTATACAAGGTGCCATATCTAACCCCAATGACCACTGCACCATTTGGGATAGCTTTTTATGGACGTATGAGTACTTTTCCTCTATGAAAAGTAATGGTATAGCTAAGACTAAGAGAAAATTATTCTTCAACCCTAGTATGTAAATAAAATCACGGGAATCCAACGAACCTACTAAGTCGAGCTGGAACGTGATTTTTCCCTCTCCCTTCACTGCATACATGGAATTATCACCAAGATACACATGAACGAGATGCACCATTGTCCAAGAACCATGCACTCCTAGTAGTTGTGATGGTATAAAGGAAAGAAACTAGTGATTAATCCTTCTCAAACTTTGCTGCAAACTCATCAAGCTGCGTCTCTACTGATGCTCCTATATGTGTCTTTTCGTTACCTTTTTTCTTCTATGGACATTAAGATGCATAATTTCCATTCTTATGACACACAAAACACTTTAATTTACTCAAGTCCTTCTTCTTCCCTGAATGTGATGATCCTCCATCACTACTACCCTTGTTTCTAGAACTCTTTTCTTTTCCCTTCTTTTTCCTACCGACAAAGCCAATTTCTCATCACTAATTATCTTCTTGTTGCTCTTATAATCCTCTCGAGTCTCTTCCTAGATGAAATCATCCCAAATTCTCTACCAATTTGGGAGTTTCTCCTGAGCATAGACTCCATTGACAAATGGTTCCCATGACTTGGGAAGACCATTCAATGCCACATTCATGAGCTCTATGTTCTTCATTTTCTCCCCTATGGCTACAAACCAATCATGCACTTATGTGATCATCATCATATAGATGGTAACATTACCATATATATACATATGCACTGATTTGATTCTATTCTTTAAGACCATCTTCCTATTCATGTTAGTGCTATGGAATAAACCTACCAAGGCATCAAACATCTATTTGTTTGTCTTCTTCTCAGATATGTGAGGAATTAAATGAGCCTTCACTGAATGCAATATGACCCTCTCTTATTTGATCTCCTTCTTGTTGTGAGCTTCGAAAGATGTCAGATCTGTCGATGGAACAACTACTTTTTCCACTAACTCCCAAAGTTCATACTCCTTTACTACCAAAGTTACTCTTGATTTCCAAGGGAGGAAGTTGGATGATCCATCCAACCTGTCTTCAACTCTCAAAGGTGATAATGCCATCCCTAAGACCTACTAAATGAACCTTGAAAATAACCTATTGCTGAAAACTGCCCCTATACTAACCTGTACAAAACATATACGTGCCTATCATAATTGGAACCCCACGTATGTATGTGCCTGTGTATACTACAACCTGCATATGTACGTTCCTTTAATTACTATTGCCCATTGTTGGTTACTATTTATTTATCTGAGTTTATATCCTTATCTTGAGTGACCCAGGGTTCATGTCTGTTTGGGGTTCCAACAAAGCCTCTAAAACTATCGGCCCTCTTGGTAAACCAGAAGGCAACGCAATGCACAAAGTACATTGCGTAGTCTCACCTGAGATAGTCTTAATGGGTGGCTGCAATAATCATGTGTTTGCAGCCCAGGATTAAGTGGGGATATGGGAAATGTGCATCGAGGGTTCGAATTAACTTATTAATGAAATAATATGTCATTAACGATTGTGCACGAAATATAATCAACTCATTCATTTAGTAAATCAACAACTATTGAAGACAGTAAAGAAACACATGCATTCAATCACATAACATAGGTTTTACCGTGGTTTACCCCCCCCTTGGGATACATCCACAAATATCTAGCTCTTATCTCTTTTATTATAGTAGTTCCAAAACTACAACTCCATGCTCTTTACAACTCTTCTCATTTGGGTTGAGATCTATTATGAGGTGGATTGGATCGCACCAAGCTCCTCAACCTGTGATCTAACCCTCAAGATATACCCTCCTTACTCCTCTTCATATCAATAGCTTACAAAATTAGGTCGTATAGAAAAATATCATGACTATCTATCAAAATAGGACTACTCTATTTCCTTACTCTCCATTCCCCTCTCTCTCTCCACTAACTCCACTCGTCTGTGTCCCTCTATGAGACCTAGGTATATATATTTATACTTTTTTGGCTCGCCAACCATTACAATGTATTTACAAAACCCTAACCCTAATGTCGTTAGGTCTTCCATGTGTGCATGTGTTTTTCTCTTCCTTCCAGCTGTCTCTTTCCTCATGCATGCCTTCTTTCCCAAAATAACCTTTCTTTCTTCTTTGGCCTGCTTCCAACAGGCCCCCAACACTGACATGTGGATTTTCTCGAGCCACCTAACCTTTGTGACATTTTTCAATCTCCCTAGTGGTTGCTTGGAACTTCTCCCTAAGCTCCGCTTCTTGCATTTTGGCCTGCACGGTCTTCTCCTTGAGTGTGTCTACTGTCTGCACTATAATATCATCGCTGATCAACCCTGCACACTCTACCTGGGTCCATGCCATATATGTCATGGCTTTCTCTGCCTTTGAAATAACCTCTACTACTCAGTCCTGGTGTGGTTCCATTTGATCCTGGTGCTCCTTTTTCTGCGTCTGTGCAATGGTGATTTCTACCTGTAGTCTCTTCATATCCTGCACCCCTTTGATGCGCTCCATGATGGACATTGTATTATACCTCTTCTTAAGGTCTTGGATAGCTGCACTGATCCTTTATTCTTCCTTGTCTCACTGCTGGACCTGCTGATCCTCTTCCAACTTTTTCCAGGGTTGGGTTTCTTTGTCGAACAGGTTGGTCCTTGCGTGGACCTATCGTTATATCTCCTGTATCTTCTCTGTTGCCTCCTGCTTCCTTTGCTCCCTTACCTCTGGTGGAGTGGTAGGTGTGAGCTGCTCATGAAGATTCTCGATCTCCTGCTGATATTGATCAATTGTCTGCATTATCTAATCAATCTTCTCTGTTGCTGTGAGTTCAATCCTCTACGCGGTCTTTGGAATCTTCTCGTAAGCTCCGACCACTTTTTGTTCCAATCCATTCACACGTGCCCTCTCTTCTTTGGTCTCAATCTTAGACTGTTCATATATCAATTCCATCTCGTCCTATTTATCTGTTAGCTTCTATAATTCGACTGTGTCTATGCATGCACGAGATTGTACCTCTTGGATAACACTACCCTGTAGTTTATGTTGAGCCTTGGATGGTATCTGAGGCAATACCAACTGTAATTGAGCTAAGTATTTTAGGGGTGTCTTCCCCACGATCTCGTCCATGTGCAACATGTTGTGTGTATTGTGAAATGTTACACTCAGCTACGATATTGTGTGGACTATATCTCGCTCACTTGTTTTTGGTTCTCCTCCTTTCTATGATGCCGACGGACATGTTCCTATGCTACTGCTAGCTTCCTACAATTCTCCGATCTACTTGAGAAACTATTGTATGTCTGCCAGCTCCTCTTGAATTCTATCCCTGTGGTGCTCAACATTCTCAAAATCCTTAGATGTACGATCCTGGACAATTTGGGCTATCATTTCTGCATCATCCTCTGTGATTGTGTAGTCTAGAGGTGTTCTTTGTGCCTTCATATTCTTGCATGCACCCCCTGTCTGAGTCGCTGGTCACTTAGTCGGGCCTGGTTCTTGTGGATCAGGACTTGGTGTATTCCCCTGCGCTACCTCGACCTATTTTTGTTGTACTTGGGGTGCCTGTGTATTATTCTTCTTCTTCCCTTTCTGGGTTCCTGTCTTAGATGTCCCCCCTTTCGTTTTCTTTGGCTTGGCATGGCTCGTCCTTGGTTTCTTGGGTACTGGGACTTCCTGTGGCTGTGTTTTTCCCTGCAATACCTCTTCAGCATTTGTATGTTCTCACCTTGATTCCTCTTCCTCTGTCCTTGCAGGTATTTCTGGAGTGAGGACTGGAATCCTCCAATCGTCTTCCCAATCTTTGATGGCCATTTCTATGTCAACTTCTGTGATGAAATAACGTAGTTGTAGCCACTGCTTGTTGGGGTCCTTCTGTGCCTGGATACAAATCGCATGTCTAGTGGCCTTAAAGTTAGCTATGTCCCTATAGTATGCGACAACCTGCAGTGTTATTCTACATAGGTTGGCGATGGTCTCCTGTAAGTCACGGAGATATCCTTCGAATAGACCTGCGTTCATCTTTTTGTTCCTAGCATCTGAAGTGGCGCCAAGCGATAAATATATCGCTATATGATTGGGTTTGGGTTTGGTGGAAAAAAATACATATTTCGGTTCCTTCCATCCCATGATGGATATCAGCATGAGAAACCATGAGTAATGAAATTCTGTTCCCAGATCCTGCGCATCCTTGTAGTCATCCAAAAACATATTCAAAAGATAAAGGGCCCAACTAACTGTGTTTCCCTCGACACATTGTGCTGCAACTGCAACAACCCTGACTGAGACTTCCTCATTGCGACATTTTATGAGCATCTTACAGGCCATGATTTTTGCATCCATCTTTGTCATGATGTCACTGATCCATTTGATGATGATTTTGTGCATCCCCCTATCAGTGCCATATTTATTTTTCATCTCCTCAGCGATTGCTTTCTCCATTGTTTTATCGTTGAGAAATTGTGCGGAATCCATGCCTCGTGATGGCAACCCTGTGATGTGTGCAAAAATATCTACGTCTATTGAGATGAGCTTGTCCAACCATATATCTCTGCCATGTGTGACCACCAACAATTGTTTGACGCAACTATTTGTGTACTTTCCTCTGCCAAAGTTTGATAGTTCTAGTAGCCCTAAAATCCTAGTTATGGCCAATCCCGCTGCCCACTGGAGTGGTTGATGAACTGGTGCCCCAAATGGATCTAGACCCATAGCATATAGGTAGACTTGCTTCGTGAACTCTGGGAGCTTGTTCATGTCTGTTACATCATGGTCTGAGTATTTTATCTTCTCAACATAACCTAGTAAGTCTGATTTCACCCGTACCCCTTCTAGTATGTGCGACAACACAATTTATGCGACAGGTTGTGTGCACGGTGACCTAGGTACTGTGTGCTTGTCCTTTCTTGGTGGTGGATGAATCGAGGTTATAGCCTTCATTAGTATTTCTTCGACATACTATTCCAGCCAGCCTGTGACATCTTCCACTGCTCCCTCCTATGCATGGTTCGACATGATTGTATGAGATTTGTTTGACTCGACCGCTACTTCCCAATTTGTAGCCATCCCATTGACTCTCGGGGCTTCTTCAGGGTTTCTTGGTTGTGCCTGGCTGCTCGTTCCCTCGTTTTGTCGACCCTGTTCCTCTGCTGACGTATCCATGTTCATTCCTGCTGGTGCTTTTTGTTGGGTTTCCTCCACAATGGGTGTGGGGTTAATTGGTGTTGTATTCAGTGATGGGATTTCATCTACATTGATGAATTCTGGTAGTTGTTGTTCATTTTCCCGAGATTGTACTTGTGCTGTAGTCCTAACTCTCGATTTTTTGGGAGTCTGGATTGGTTCGGCTTGTTATGGTGGTGCCGTGGTGATTAAAGTCGATCATCCACCGAGCTTAGTGGTATATGCAACCTCCATGAATTTCGTTCTGTGCTTCATATGCTGTATCGCTCTTTGTCTCTTCTTATTTCACAATAATATTTTGGCTCCCGCGACATCCCGTCGGTCCTTTCCGACATTCAAGTCCACTTACCTTCGTCATTTAGTTCTTCTTTTCTCATCTTTACCTTTCCCTCTTTTTTCCATTTTGAACGGACCAATGGTGTTGTACTCGACTGGTTTGTATTCCTAAGTGTGCGTTCTCTTTCTCATTTTGGTGTACTATACCTCTGTTGGTACCGTTTGGTATCCTGTGTTTTTTTTTTTCTAGATGTGCGGTAGCTTTCATGTTGTGGATGGTCAACTGTCCTTGTTTATCTTCAATCAACTCCCATTTATCATCCCTCTGATTTCTGCGACTCCTAAGTCCTTCAACTGTACAACTCCCCCATCCATGACATTTTTTACTTCGTATGGTCCTAACCAGTGCATTCTGAGTTTTCCTCGATGCTGAATGGATTTTCCATCATACATCAACACTAAGTCTCCTTCGTTGAAAGTTTTATTCTTGATGTCTCTGTCATGCCAAGATTTGTCCCTTGCTTTATGAACTTGTTGGTGGAACCCTGCTAGGATCCTATCTTCCTCCATGATCATCAACTGATTTAGTCTCTCCTGTACTACACCTCGCTCTATCATGTGTGTAATTGCTACGACGCATAAAATGGGTACCATAAATTATAATGGCACCACTGCTTCTTGTCCATATACCAGTTTGAATGGCGTATTCCCCGTCAAATTCTTACATGTGGTCCTATATTCCCACAATACTGTTGGTATTTTGAGGTCCCAATCATCCCGGTTGACATTACAGATCTTTGTCAGTGCATTCTCAAGGATTTTTTAAAATTCTTGTACTGTTTCATTTGCCTGTGGGTGATATGGTGTGCTACTTTGATGGTGGACTTCAAGCTCTTCAGTCATAGGCTTAATAGTGCTGTTAATGAAGTGCGTGACTTGGTCACTCATAAAAATTCTTGGGCAACCAAACCTAGTGATTACTTGTTCAAATAGAAAGTGTGTTGTTGTTTCTGCATTGTAATCCTTCATTGGTGTTGCTTCCACCCATCTTGTCAGGTATTCTGTCACGGTGATAATGTATCTTTCTCCTGTTATTTTTGTTGGTGGGTTGATTGGTCCCACAAAGTCTATTTCCCATTTATCGAATACTTGCAATGTTGCCTATGGTCGTAATGGTATCTCATCCCTTCTGTTGGGTTTACCAACCTTCTGACAAACATCGCATTGCTGGCAGTACTCCTTTGAGTCGCTGTGAATGGTTGGCCACCATAGTCCCATGCATAATACCTTCTATGCGGTAACTTTTCCTGCGTAATGTCCTCTTGCTATTCCCTCATGGGATTCCATTAAAACCCTTGGTATTTCATGTTCTAGCACATATCTTCACAAGATGCTATCTGTGCCCATTTTGTATAAGTGTCCTGTGATCAACTCATAGTCTGCAGCTCGGACTACTAGGTTCTTTTTCTGTGCGGCGTTATATTCCTATGGCACAGTACCTGTACTCAAGTAATGAATGATATTTGCAAAGTATTCATCCGTGATATGGACTGAAAATAACTGTGCATCTGTAAAGTTATCCTCTAAATTTGTAGGTTCTTCTCTATTCGTGACCCTTGATAGGTGGTCAGGTCCTGCATTCATCTTTCCTGGATTGACTATTACTTCAAAATCAAACTCATGAAATAGTAAAAGCCATCGACATATTCTCCCCCCCAACATTGGATTGTTGACTAGGTATTTAAGGTTTGAGTGATTTGTGAACATCTTAATTTTTTTTCCCAATAAGTAATGTCTGAACTTCTACAATACATAGACCATGGCTAGGCCTTCCCTCTCTATAGTGTTATAGTTCTACTCAGATTCTGATATTTTTCTGCTTGCAAATGCTATAGGATGATCCAAATCTCTCGCTCTTGGATGTGCCAAAATAGCTCCAAGTGATATTGTTGATGCATATACATGTACATGCAATGTCTTCTCTGAGTTTGGAAATAATAGTATTGGCATGGTGACCATATTTTCTTTCAGTGTATCCAAACCGTGTTGACAATATTCATTCCACTGAAACTTTGTTTCTTTCCTTAACAGTTTCTCCATTGGCACGGTGATTTGCGCGTAACCTTTGATAAACTTTCTGTAGTATCTTGTGTGTCCCAATGTCACTCTTAGTTGACGGGCTGTCTTTGGTGGTGTCAATTTAACAATCACTGCAATTTTTTCCGGATCTACTAGTAAACCTTGTTTACATACTATATGGCCTAATAATATCCCACACGGTGTTCCAAAGATGCAATTCTTGATGTTTAATGATGTCTGGCACTGTCTACACCTTTCTAACATCATCCACAATACCTCTACATGGTCTTTCAATAAAATATAGACTGTCAAATCATCCAAGTATACTTCTAGGATCTGTTTGATAAATTCTTTAAATGCAATGATGACTACTCTAGAAAATATTGCTGGTGCATTCTCTAGTCCAAACAGTATGACTTTGTACTGGTAGGATCCCCATTCTGTACAAAATGTGGTCTTGTATTTGTCTTTGTGTTCTATCTTGATCTGGTGGTAGCCTAAGAATTCATCAGTGAATGAATAAACTTTGTGTCCTCCTACGTTCTCCAACACTTTGTCCGTGAAAGATGTAGGGAATGGGTCATGTAAGCATGCATTGTTCAACTTCCTCAAGTCGACACATATTCTTATCCCACCTTTTTTTTTCTCCTGAACTACCATCAAGCTTATCCATTCTGATTCCTCCACAGATTCTATGATTCCAACTTTGAGCATTCTGTCAATATCAACTTTCACTTTCTTCTTATATATCGAGTTTAGTCTGTATGGTCGTTATCTGATCGGCCTTGCTTCAACTTTGAGTGGTATCCTCATTTATCCTAGCTCTCCCGCTATACCCTTCATTTCTGTGAATGTCGTGTGGAATAGGTCGCTGTACTCGATCACTAACTCTGTTATGCTTTCTACTATTTGTTCATCCCAATTTTCTCCAATGTTGGCTATTTTTGGATTCTCATCTGTCCCAATGTTGAATTTATTCACCTTGATCCACACAAAAATTACGTCTAATTCTATCGGTGGACCTCGCACTTCTCTTTCACCTTCTTCTTCCTTGATTTTAATATCGCACAGATCATCTTCATCTGGTGCTTCTTCCTGCACATGATAGCATGATAACAATTCTTTCACTGTCTGTCTGTTCCGCTGTTGTTCTTCTGTTATGAGTTCGAGTTTTGGTTCCATGATGAATATCACCCCTCTTATCTGCTTAAGAGATGCATCTATGTTGGGGTTCTCATGCTCGAATGAGAAAGTGACTGTAAAATTCTGTTGTAGTACTGTCCAGTTTGAAGTTCCTCTATGCAGTTCCTGGTCTATATTCTAGTACGTTGGTATGCCTTCTAAGGTGTGTACAAAATGATGAGGCCATTCCTCTAGGGTTTTCATTTTACAAAACGCTGTGCACTTCTCCAAGTGTTTCACTGGTGTCCTTGTCCATCGTACTTATGCTGCTTGTTCCTTTTCGGTTCTACGCCAAACCTTATGCGCAGTAACCGCTTACATTGGTACCAATTCGTGATTGTTTCTTTGTGTGCGCCCCACCATCTTGCAGGTGTGGCCTTGAGTGCTATATCGAGTGCTAAGAGTCTCTGATTTTCTAATAATTCGTCCTCATACTGTGCCAATAATTCTTCTATATCATTCACTCCATGGAAACTGGGTGGTTCCCTTATCTTCGTGCCTACCCATCTTACTGCGCGTTCTATTCTGGCACACCTTCTTGTGGAAACTTTGTGTAGCCTTTGTTGCAAGTTCTCTAAACATGTATCTGATTCTGTTGCACATGAAGTAATGCTCTGCCAAATGTGTATCCCATCTGTAGTTGGGTTTACTTAATCCTCATCGCACGCAGTTGTTCTGTACAATTGGATGATTTCCTCTAAGTCTAAGCAAGTAGGTTCTACATACCTTTCCCCTTCTAATGGGTCCAATGGTGCAATGAACCTATATTCTCCTGACTCAAATATCATTTTTTGGGTCGTTAAATTGATTATGGCCTGGTTATCAAACTCCCAATCCAAGCCAAGAAATGATGGATATGGTGTTGTGTCATCCACTATTTCAATCACTTCAAAGTCTGCTTTAGTGCGCACTACATCCAAGTCTACTGTCACTCATTTCAGTCTACCAATTGGTAGAACTCTATGTTGGTTTGCTAGTTTCAGTTGAACCAGTGAATATCCTAGTGTGGGCTCTCCCATACATTTCCATGTCTTCTTTGGTAATACATTGAATTCATATCCTAGATCCAGTATGATATCTCCCATGTTGAAATCTCCGATGCTGGTGTTCAACCTGAACTCCCTACTTGTTCTTGTCCTTGTATGTAGGTGATTGACTGTTTTTTGTTCTGGTTTTCCTTCTGTCTCTATGCTACATTTTTCTAATACATTTTGAAATATTTTGACAGTGGATGGATCATTCAATAGTTTTATACATGATTGCAAAAATCCTTTGATTGTACTTACTTGTCCCATGGGTTTCATTTCTTTGGTATGATTTAATGATGAAGGCATATCATACTCTGGATCTCCCTTGCTTTGTTGTATAGTCCAAGTCGACACAGTTTCTTGCTTCAAGAGTTCTTATCTGGCTTTCTTAAATGTTTCCTTCTCGTTCTGCATGTCAAACTGTCTCCTTGGTTCGACATTCTTTTTCACCCACTGGTTGTACTAGCTCTTGTCGGATTGCATTGTTTCCTGTTTTATCCCCTCCGCATGTAACTATGTTGATGTTACGTCCTTCATCCCTTGCTTCAGATGAGATCCATTGAAATTTTTTATTTTTTTGATTCCTCTTTTCCTAGATCTTTAATAATAGTGTCATACATTCTTCCGTATCATGGTCCGATGCGCGACAATGCATACAAGTTGCTGGTGGAAGTGGGAATTCCTTTGCATAGTGTCCCATTTGTTGAAAATTGTGACATACCATTGGCCCTCTACCTATTTCGTAGTCTCCTCTCAATAATCCTCCCCCTTTGTAGCCATCTCTATCTCCTCTTGGCATGTTATATTGAGGCACCTGATTGTACTGCGCCGTAATGTATCGAGGTTGCGCTGTGTTGTACTGTGGCTGCAAATCATTATATGGTTGTTGTGCAGTATCATACTGCTTCTGTGCAATGTTATATGGGGCTGGAACTTGGTTAAATTGTGGTGCAACTTTCCCAGTCATCATTTCTTCCTGAACCCTATATGCGTCTGATTCCCTCTCTTTCATCAAATCCATAGTTCTAGAATCTTTGTCGTGATGTCCCACTCACTTGCAACAGTTGCAATATGAAATCTTTGGGACTGTCTAGTATTTCTTCATCGTTGGTCAATGATATAGATTGTGACCTAGTTTCTTATAGATTTCGCACCATAGTCCTCCGGTTGGTAATGGATTTGGCATTCCTGCTGCCATGTATTGCGTGAATGTTGGACTTTCATTCTTGTGGTGTTCTTCCGCCCTGTATGTGGTACACCAAACAACTTCTCGTTTGTCCTTACTTTTGTTCTGGTTGAGATGGAACATTAAGTTCTTTAATTCCTCCTTCAACTATTCAATGGTTGGGTGCATTTTCTGATATTGATTTTCTTCCAGTTGTAGGGATGCCTGCAGAGCCTCTGCCTATGTCTGAAAATTCAGTTGTCACAATGGGTATTTCAAGTGTGGTAGCAATGAATTGACGAACAAATGCATGTGCTGCATATCAGTCATGAGATATTTCAACTCACCTTTCATTCACTTGAATATCTGATCAATCTCCCATATAGATTCTCCTGGTTTTTATTTGATTTCTATCATCTCGTTCATGTACTGATCTTTTGAACTTGGCTTCTGGAACTCATTTATCAACAATTTATTTATGTCCACAATCATTCTAGTTTTCCCTGGTGGATTGTTTGTAGCTAAACTCATATACCAATCCAGTGCATGATCTCTTAGTGTAATCGCTAGCTGTGCAAATTTAGTATCTTCGTCTGTGATTTGTTTTGCTTCCTAAATATTTTCATAGATGAACAAATGTTTTTCCGGGTCCTTCGACGCTTCTCCTTTGAATTCTAGTAACTTGATGGTGGGATCATGTCCTTCCATCCTGAATGCTGAACTACTACCTATGTGCGGTGTAGATACTTGACTAGTGATTCCTGAACTGGATCCTCTAGTTGTTGTTCCTTGTGTATATGTACTTCCTGCTGTCTTTCTTCCCCCAAAATGCGGTTGTCTAAATGGTGGTGTTCTTTTAGGTGTATTGGTCACACATGGGTTTATGGGTTCCACACTGACATTAATATGGATAAGATTGTTGCCTTCTCTTCCTTCTCTTGGATCTCTCGTCTTCCTTTCATATGTTGTGTGCAATATTTCCTCAATTTTCTCCACATCCCAGAGATCCTCTACCTCTTCTTCATCACTTGCCAAGCCTTCCCTCGTGACTACAAATATCTTCTTGGTATTCAAATTGTATTGGTAGGGTAATCCATTACGCGTCTTTCCATTTGTCGCCATGATTTTCTTGATCGGTCGTCGTCCATCATAATTGGGTCCAAGGTTTCCTCCTTCTTTCCCTTATCCATTCCTCCTTCCATTTCTCCTCTTTCTGTTAGTGCTTCCCCCCTTCCCCATGCACACAGGGAAGTTTAGCTATCTGAATTCATTGTAATTACCCCTTTGTTATACAACAAGATCTTAACAGAAGTATACATTGATCTAATATATCTTCCTCGAGGTCCACGTAGACACTCTTTCTCCACTACGCTATACGACTTCGCTGTATCAACTGCAAATTCTGTTATATATCCTGCTACAATACTATCGAGCCAAAAATCTACTGTGCGTGTGAATTTTTTGTACTGAGGTCCACTCTAACTATCAAATCCAGTTCATTGCATGGTTATCCTTGAAACTTAGTATCCAATCCCGCAATAAGTGTGGAAAAAAAAAAAGAATTCATGCAAATCAATAAGCACATATTTATCAAGATATTTGGGGGGTGTTACTCTAGGGTTTCTATTATCTTTTTGTGCAAACTCTATCTCCTTTGTCTTCAACCAAATTTTGATCTCTACTTTTGTGGGATTCCGCAGTATCAACATCCCCTTCTAGTGGGTCATTGTTTTCTCCTTCTCATCGCCTGTTTCAGTATTCTCTTGATTCGTCTTCCACATATGTTACGTATCTTTTAATAGATCTTCAATAGATCCCATATACTCAATCCTCTACTGTTCCAACCAATGACAACATAACCATTTTTTGGTTACAAAACCATATACTCAATCCTTATCTTGAGTGACCCAGGGTTCATGTCTGTTTGGGGTTCCAACAAAGCCTCTAAAACTATCAGACCTCCTGGTAAACCAAAAGGCAATGTAGCACATGGAGTGCACTGCACAGTCTCACCCGAGATAGTATTAATGGGTGGCTGCAATACTCATGTGTTTGCAACCCAAGATTAAGTGGGGATCTGGGAAATGTGCGCTGAGGGTTCTACTTAACTTATTAATGCAATAAACTGTCATTCACGATTGTGCATGAAATATAATCAACTCATTCATTTAGTAAATCAAAAACTATTGAAGATAGTAAATAAACACATGCATTCAATCACATAACACAGGTTTTACCATGGTTCACCGCCCCCTTGGGCTACGTCCATAAAGATCTGTCTCTTAGCTAGTTTTTTATAGTAGTTCCAAAACTACAATGTCGTGCACTTTACAACTCTTCTCAGTTGGGTTGATATCTATTATGAGGAGGACTATATCACACTAGGATCCTTAGTCTTGATATAACCCTCAATATCTACCCTCCTTACTCCTCTCTAGCTCAACAAATTACAAAATTAGGTCGTATAGAAAAATATCATGACTAGCTATCAAAACATGACTACTCTATTTCCTTGCTCTCCGATCCGCTCTCTCTCTCCGCTAACTCCACTCTTCCGTCTCCCTCTATGAGACCTAGGTATCTATATTTATAAATTTCTAGCTCGCTAGCCATTACAATCTATTTCCAAAACCCTAACCCTAACGTCGTTAGGTCTTCCATGTGTGCATGTGTGGTGCTCTTCCTTCCAGATGTTGCTTTCCTCGTGCATGCCATCTTTCACAAAATAGCCTTTTTTTCTGTTTTGTCCTTCTTCCAACACCCATGTATACATTCTTGTGTCCAAAGAGACATGTGTATGTATATGTCTTTCCCTTCTGTAACACTGTGTACAACTCTGGAAACCTGCAAAACCTAGTTCTACCTTAGTATGATTGTTTTCCTAAAATTTGTCCTTCGATTTGTTCCTGCTAGTTATGGATTTACTAAGAAATATTGCAGATATGATAGATCTTCTATCAAATGCTATGGATGTAATATCTATCTTTCTTTCAGAGAATGCACTCTGATACCATATTGAAATCCCTTACTCTGGCACCTATGTATCTTGTTATCTAGTGATTTCCTTACTACAAATCAGATTAGCAACTCACAAAAAAAAAATACACTACTGGAATATTCAACTCAAATAAAGATAGAGAAAGAAAAACTGGAATCCAAATCATGCACACATAAACACCAATATTTTTGGGTATATAACCCTGGAAAAAACCCAAGAGGGAAAACTAGTGTTGAGAATGATTTTATTATGCTAAAATTAGGGCTCCCATAACATGGATAATGTCCAACTGAGAGAAATACAATTGCAGACAGGCCTAACAAATTATGATATGTTGTATGTCATATATGTGCATTATTTTTGAGGTATACGTGCCTGTCCTTAAACAATCATCGTATATGTAACTATCTCCACTGTGACCCACATACATGACTGCAAAGACTGTATGGAAAGATTCATACGATGCGCCCCTTTACTATGGATTAACTCTGTTGAAACTCACTTGTGGTTGCCTCTATTCTCTCTTCTCCTTGAACTCATCTCTATATGGAAGTCCTTCTCCATCAATACAAGATCTTCTTGAATCAAAGTCCTTCGTGATTCAACTGTCTTCATGTCGACTCTCTCAACACAAGTTCTGTCAAGTGTCAAGTGTTTTCTCCTTTACCCTAACATTTATTTTATAATCTTGAGATATAACATAACCCTAATATCGAAAGTGATTGATAGTTGATATTACTTCTTACCTCACTTGAGATCAATGGTTAAAATTAAATGCTAACTTTTAACATTTCTTTAAATAACTCAATTAATTAAAATAATTGATTGATAAAAGCAATTTTCTCTAATAATTCCTTTAATTAAAGTAAAGTCGAGGATATAAGGCTTTGAACGATTTCCATATGTCTAAACACATATACCTATGCGGAAATACCTATCCAATGCTATTATGCATCAACGACCAAGGCATGTCCTTCAAGCTTCAATCAACGAATGTAATCTTTTGCTTTCTTGTTACTTCATGCACACTGAAGTGTACCTCCATATTTTGTAGCCACTGGTTAATTTTGATGGAATCCACTTCTCCAACATATGGTTTGATGTCCACCTTGGCCTCCACACAGAATGTTACATGTGTATTACTATAGCTTCATTCCCCCATCTCTGGTTCAATCTTTCCTTCTTCCTATGGCCTTGTTTCTTCTCTCTTTGGTTCACCATGACCAAACTCTATTGATGGAATTTACTTACATTGCACTTCCAAAAAATGTGACACCATTTATGTTAGTGTGGCCATGCCCCGTTCAAGTCGGTCCAACCTCAATATGGGATCTTCATCCTCATTTCCAACTTGATATTCCCCAGCCATGTGTGGTGCTCTACTTTGCTCTGATCCTAGAAACAAACCTTGTACACTTCTCTTGTATCCACTAAGGGTACTTACCATACATGTAACACTAGATATTTGAACTCAGTGCTCTGATATCATCTAATCCATAAATGGAAGACTCATATCCCAACCACTTCATTGAAACAGACCCTAAAGTAATTACTATTATCTGATCTATCTTTGGTAATTGAATTGACACACCAAAGGACTATTTTGAGCAAAGGATTAGGTGGCGAAACTATCCATACACCTAAGTCACCTAGTCACTCAAGTCCCAACCATTATGTTCAATATGAAAAAATATCCTCACTAAAACATTATTACTTGGCCCAAATATCGTTTAACGCCTGAATCAATAATGATAGTTGTCGATATTAGAAGATATATGCCAACATTCTACCTAGATGCCTAGAATAGTGTGTATACCATTACAAGTGAGTATTGGAGCAAGAGAAAATTATTATAGTCACTTATGAAACTAGGGCTCATGCTCAGAGAGGTTGATAGAAATAATACTAGCACTGGGGTCTCTCCTTGTGCTAGGGTTCCACCTGTAGGCTTGGAAAACAAAGAAGAAATGTGTTGGGATCTCTCCTCACACTAGGGTTCCACATGCAAGTTCGGACAAAAAGAAGAAGTGCATGGGTATTTCTCCTGATGATAGGGTTCCACACACATGTTTGGATAACCAGAATAAGGTGAGGGAATATAAGCAATTGATGGAGCATCAAAACACAATACTTAAACATGGATACATTGGCAACAAATAAAGGAACGTTGTGGACAAAAAACAAGTCATGGAGTCATTCATGAATCATACCCAGACATGGGTGCATTGGGTAGCAGAGAAAATTATTTCGTGATATACAACAATAGAGAAATGACCATAAACATTCCTAGAGGGAGAGAGAGCATATATAAGAGAGAGAAACTATCTATTTGGAAATTTTTCATTACCAATGGTTCTATGAGGAGGGACATGGATTTCCTTTGTGGAGAAGAGTCAATAAAAAATAACAATTGACATATGAGACTAGATGCTACCTCTCAGAAATGAGCTCAATAAATAGTTCACCCAAAGAAGAAAACAATGAGGCTATCTAGCGCTCACCCATAACCATTTTAGAAAGATGTGTAATCCCAATTTCATGAATTACCAACAATTTTTTATAATAAAACTACACAAGAGAAATTGAACCAACCAATTACTCAACACATAGATGAAGAAGAATAAAAAAATCATAAGGAGATATTTTACAGTGGAAACCCAAATGGGAAAACCAATATTTAATTGGATTCGATCAAGATTTTATTATTCAATAATGGGACTGATTATAGGCTCTCTGGTTCACCTTCTTACTTCTCATTGAAGTCTTTACAACTTCCTCCTTCCTCTCTTTGCCAAAAGAAACCCTTCTCCATATCTAAGAAATAACATATAAGAGTTTGAGGGAATAGGTGGAAGGTTGGGTGTTTTCTACTCTTGAGTTTCCCCAATTTCAGTTCTCCTCATTTCATTGCTTTCCTTTTTGTTGTTTATGAGTATAGAGAGGGTCTACGAGTATTTATTTATTTAATACATTTTATTTTCTTTCATAATCATCTTTTGTCTCTTGCCTTAGGTTTTGATTGAATGTAGATGTGGATGTAGGTCATGATGGTATGGGGCCCTTCATACCAACAGATCGATCCATTCTTTACCCAAATCCTCAAACCTTTCTGTTGTGATGGGAACAACAACTCTATCCCCCATTTAAATTTTTTCAAATCTTAATGCGGGGGTGAACTCTTTTTTTTTCATGAGGTATTTATACTTAAATTTTCATCTGTATGTTTGGAATTTAAGTTGGGCTTCCTAACCTACTTCCCTCTTTTTCTTCCTTCTTACCTTTGCGTCATTAGGATTTCATCAAGCATGCGCATAGGCTCCCTTACATATTTTTTCCAGGATGATGCCTCACAATGTCGTCGTTGGAAGTTAACGACACACTCTCACCATTGCAGTCCTATCCATATCATCGATGATGATAATCCCCCCTCTCTCTCCTAGTCACTTCCCAACACACACATGACCCTCTCTCTAGAATACACCTCAACCTTTCCCCCACTCGTGGGCCCCTCAATTCAATAAATGCATAAGTATTTTATATTTCAACTTGTGTCAAGATAACAAAAACTAACGTACTCAACCAATTCATTTCATCGTCGGATTTATCTTTGGTCTCTTTCTCATTCTTCCTCTCACTGATGATGACACCACCCTTTTCTATCCAACTATCACGTCCTTTATTCTATGGATCCTATGAACCAAGCTATCAAAGATCACTCCTCCACCGTAGATCTCATGCTGTCTAGTTAATGGTTCCCCCCCACTACCACCTTGACATTTTTTCACCATTATTTAATGAAGTATTAACACCCAAAGATCATTTAGTTAAACATTAAAAGTAATGTTAGGTCCAACCTAGACCCTGCAATCACACTTAAGTGGTTAATCAGTTATTTATCATTGTCGGGGTTTGTTTCTCACCCATGTCCACACCTCTCATCCTCATCGACTGTTGATGATGAAAACTGCGATGTTTCCCCCAAATTATTTAAATTCTCCCATGCCTTAACAACTATAACCACCAATCACTTGCAAGCACATTTAATCTCTGTGTATGCCCCTAAATGAGTCCAAGTTGTACCATACTTTTATTGATTGTGCATGGCTAGGAGGGAATCAACAGATTTTGTTTTTGTTAAAAGGGGAACTAAGACTCATATTTTTCTCACTAGCTCACAAAGGGAAAAAGAAAACCACATATGCAATTCTCTGTTATCTCTGTTTGATCGACAACTTCTCTCGACCTCTAAACAAGTATGATACTATTTTTACAATGTTGTTATTTTAAGTCTAAGAGGACTTTATTAATTATAATTTGTTTGTTTGTACAGGTGAATACATTTCTAGGATGACACTAGAAAAGAAAAATCCCAGACCCCTAGAACTCTTGATCCAGTCTCCATCCTAGAGTCATACACTATCTTTGACACCAAAAACCATGATGAGATAGAACACTACCTAAATTATTCTGAGATACTGGACATGTTAGAGAATGAAATATTCCATTCTGATGATCCAAACATTGAGGTATAGAAAAATATCAGGAAGAGTGGAATTCATACCATAGTCTCTTGCCCAAAGCCTTTTTGTTACAACGACGGATCCAAATGGTGTTTCTCATATATGAAAAATGATTCAGGGTTAATACTCAACTCGTCATGTCTCCCAATCGCCTCTCTCAAATCATATGACATCAGGGCTAGGTATCAACCCCAAGAACCAACAATGTCCTTGAATGGGTCATTTCTCAAACAATTTGGAGTCGACCATGAACACTTCGAGACCCTCATGGAAGACTAGTTTTATGATGAAGAATGGTCGGTGAAAAAGGGTGAAAGGTATGTTCCAGCATGGTATGTCAAAAATCCCTATAGGGTGCTAAATAACATGATCTTATGACTCTATGGTGAAGAGAGTAGCACCCATTTTAGGATGGAATGGTTGCCAATGGCTTACATGATTTCCCAAAATGGCCAAGTGTTCAATTGGGAAACCATTCTCTCGTTCAACATTACTCAACATAACCAGGATCCCAAGAGCATGAAGAATATTGGTTTCTACATGTTGACATATCTAATAGATTTTGTGTGTTTCGAAAACGCATTCCAAGCATTCAAATGGTCTTGGACTCCGAACAAGGGCCCAATTCACTTTTACCGTTCTCAAATATGGGAGGTCAATTGTAAGAGGTTTTTCTATGATATATGCGATTACTTCCTGGCCCCCTTACATAAGGCCATATTCGATCTCTTTCCACATATGATCTCTCTTGAGGTTCTCAAAGGTTTAAAAGACATCAGGGATTGGTACGTGAAGAAATACTACACTTACATTTGGATCTATGGGGCCATGGGAGCGCCAAACTTGCTACCCAAGTATGTTCCTGATAAGCTGTTGGCCAGGGAGATTGCGTACCTGACTCTTGAAAAATGGGCCACTTCCTACCTTTAATAAAAGAACACAAAATATTGGCCAAGTTTCCCCATCCAGGTTGGGTCATACTCTCTAGTGAAAAAGAAGTAAGTTGCAAAGGAAGTCGAAGCACTCAAGGAGCTATGTCTCTATCTAGGGAAACCCAAATCACACGACCCTCAGAATGTGGTTTATGAGCACAATAAGGCCATAAAATTAGCACCACAGACCATGCATGAGTCTCGGTTGTAATAGGATGTTTTATGAGGTGCACTTAGTTTTGGGGAAGTGATGGAAAGGATTACTACTGACAAAACCTAACATCAATTGAGAAAGGATGAACAACAAGACATAACACCAAGGTTGTAACAGTTCTGAACTCTCCTCCACCAATATAATAAAAAACTAAGAGAAGAAGAGAAAAAGAGAAGAGATAAATAAGTTGAATTGGAGAGAAAATATGACGAGGCTAAGGAAAGGTACGAACTATTGAACAAGAAAGAGGCCGAAGATAAGCAGGTTGCACTGGAAAAAAGAATAAGTAAATATTTCCCTTCTCAGAAGGTTGGAAGAAGGAATAAATAAAAAACAAACACATGTAAGCCAGCATCGACTACACTGGGAGAAAACTAGGAAAATAATAAGAAGGATAAATCCGACAATACAAAAGTCTGAGACAACATTTTAGTAGGTGTTGATGCTATCATCGACCTAGATACTGGAAGCAATGTGGTCAGTACCCTGATAGAATAATGCACCCCCTTGGCTTCGATTCCAGGAAGCTTATCGCTCACCTCAGAAGGACTTAGGTTCGAAGCAGTAGTGTTCGCAGTTGGATATTATTACTATAGCCACAAGACCCGAGACATAGAGTAGAGGTCCCTCAAAAGAAAAAGAGGAAAAATAGAAGAAGGCTAGGATGTGCCTGAAAGGAATATCAAATGGAAAGCAGGTTTCGATGTAAAGGATAATGCTCTACAAGTGACCTCGACACTTAGTGATTTTTCTGGGGTAAACATCGTGTCGGTCCATGAGGTCGTTGTAGCTCTAGATGCTGCAAAATCTAGGATTGTAGATCTATAAACAACCCCAATGACCATCAAAGAATCTATTTCCAATTAGAAAACAAAATAAATTCAATAGGAAAAGCAAGCCTACGAAGAGGAGATTAAAAATAAATTTTAGGCATAAGAGGAATGTCTGCAAATCAAATTCACTGAGTCAATGTCACTGGTACAAAAGGCCCATGCTAGCGACATGTAGCAACTTGAAACCTCAAAATATAAGGAGGTGAAAAAACTCAAAGAACAATTGGAATAATTGAGTTCTTTCAATGTGTTGGCACAGGGGCAGACCCAGAGTTCAACGCTACAACAACGCACTAACAAAACCCTAACTACTAGCCCTTTCGAAAACACATGCGAAGTAGATGAAGTCTCACCCGAGGTAGAAGTAGGGGTGGTTGAAGGACTTAGGGTGTCTGCAACCTTAGCTGGGACACATATATGTGATTGTAATACTTAATAGGGCACTTAACACTGTTATTTCATCAATATTTAACCAATATCTACTTCACTGATAAAACATAGCGTCGCAACATTCACCCTGATCTAATGTATTTAAGCACTTAGCATAAATAAATGGATTAGGTCTAGCAGATTCAAGCACTAAGCACATTCACCTATGTCATATCTAGCATCTAGATTCATCATAAGCACAAAGCATAACCACATCTATCTATCTATCTATATCAAGAACTTAGCAGTTAACACATAAATACACCAACACATCGCACAAAGAAGAGAAACACAACATATACATGGTTCACCCCCACCCTGGGGCTACTTCCACCAACTCTTATTCTTTATTAGCTTCTTCAATCAGATACATGCACAAAGCCACAATATCCTTACTTTGCATAGGACAAGAGATATGCGCACCTCGCTAGATCCTCCTTCCTGCGCTACAACACAAAGCCTTCCATAGTTTGTTACAACCACTTGCACTTAGCTCTGCAAGTCTCTTACAGTATGCAAAAATCATGTACAAACCATGCTTGCACTTAGCACACTTACAACTTACTAGCGACCTCTTCTTACATTTCCTAGATCTCTATTTATACATTACAAAATAGGCCTAAGCATGGGTAAACCCATGGGCCGACATCCCATGCCTGTTACATAATCCCATAACCCAAAAAGGGGATGAGATCCCACGAGATCTGCTTCGTCTTGTGCTCCACCTTCGACTCCCTGTCGAATTCCCCCAAAATAGGTCAAACATGACCAAGAACCCTAAAAAATTGTTCAAGGGCCAACAGGCCCCCAACACTCACCTGTGACTCGTCCCGAGTCACTCTAGTCTAACTAGTTCTACTTTGAACGCCTAGAGCTTGGCTCGAGTTGCTTCGACTTGTTGCTGTGCTACGAACTCCTGTTCAACAAATTCTTAGATGATTTCATCATTGATGGGTCCTTCTAGGCGTTGTTCAACTGCAATGACAACCTGTTCCAGTTCTGTTCCTCTGCCTTCTACTTCTCTAAACAATTGATAAGCCTTGTCTTGTACAGGTTGGAGCCTTTAAGTTACTTCCATAACTTTTCTCTATATAGCATGGATCTACTGTTGGGTAGTGCGTTTCTCTTGATATCACTTCATTCTTTCCACAACTATTAGGAGCTTGATCTGTGCTTGTAGTGTATCTTCTTGCTTCATCACTTCCTAGAGTTGCGAATCCAGTGTCTTTAATTTTGGATTCTTAGCAAGTTGTTCATATGTTATGGAACTTTGGTCACTCATCTCCTTTCATTCCATAGCAAGGTCCTTTAGTCTCTCAACTGTGCTGTGAGCAATTGCTTTTCTTTGGTCCCTTACATATTGTGGGGTTTTGGGTACAATGCGTAGCTCCAAGTCTGCTTTGCGTTGCTGTAGGTGATGGATGGATTTTGAGAGCTGTTCTACCTGATGTGTAACTTAGTGTTCTGCCCTAATTTCTAATACTGTCACAGAGCGAGGTGCTCTGTTGACCGCTTCCTTCACTTCAAGTTGCTCTGCGAGCAATTGTTCCTTTCCTTGCTGCATCTGTGCTTTCTCTTCATCGAACTTTGCTTGGAGAGAAAGATTTTCCTATTCTACAGCACTGTGTTTCTCTGCAAGTATGCCTTGCACTTTCTTTAAGGCCTGGGTGGCTTGTCCGGTTTCTTCTTGTGCTCGTCGAAGGCGAGCTTTGACTGTATCAGCTAGTCGATGGAGTTGGGCTGACTCATCTCCCAACTTTGGTTCTCCTGATGGCAGGGGCACAGTGGAGACTGTGCGAATAGAATGAAGGTTCTACTGTACCCCTTTGAGCTCGACCTCAATTCTATTGTACATCTCCTCTTTCTTAGTTTCTTGTTTCTCTACTATTTCCAGCAAAGCATCATTCAGGGTTGCTATCATGAAATCAAAATCATGAGGAGTGAGTGTAGTCTTTATCTTGGTCACGATGGATTTTGATTTCTTCTGGGAATAAGGTTTCAAGGGTGAACCCTTCCTCTTCTTCAGGGGATCAATCTCATCTCCTTGCTTCTGTTCGACTTCTTTTTCATTTAACTCTTCACCATCACCTCCTCGCTCTGGTGATATGGAAGCAGTCTTCATAGATGTGCTATCTAATTCTTGGACCTCTTCGAGCTTGTTTGTTTTTCTTGGTATGGGTGTATCATGCACTATTTCTAGGCTGTCTATGTCAAATATCTCTATAGGTTCTGTTGGAATAAGGAGGTCCGCCGACCAGTCCTTAGTGATCTCCTCCATGTCCTCCTCTGTTAGCTTGTAGTAGGACTAAAGCTATTGCTTATGTTCATCGACACACGCTGTAATATAAATGAAATGCCAATCTGTACTGAACTTCATCAAAGGTTGTTATTGGATAAATCCGTAAGTGTGGACACAAACCGATCTCCCTAGATCCACCTGGATATAGAACAAAGCAAAACAGAACATGACTCTTTCCCTAGATTTTAACAATTGAATGAACTAGGCGGCAAGAAAAAGTTACATACCTTATAATCGCTTCCTATGGTCTTTTTTTCTCCCGCTTCGCTCCAGTGCTCTTGTGCAACCAATACCAAGACAACACAAACCAACCAAAGTGAAGAAAGCCCAATCTATTCAACAATCAATCTATGTATATGATCAAGGAATTATACACTAAAGTGGAAATAGCTTTATGGGAAAGGGACATGTTACTGTATCATATTAATGGAAAGTAAAGATTACAAACTGAGCCTTGATGTTGCAAAATTCCTTTCGATGGCCCTTGGCTCTGACACACACACTTTCTCACTTGCATGAAGAAGATCAACTCCTTTGGATAAACTTGCTAGAGTCTCCAAGCTGCTGTAGCTTCAGTCCTTCACACAATTCTTTCACTAATTGTCCAATGAATATTGCTTAACCTTTTCCATGAGAATTCCCTCAATATATAGGAGAGAATGAATTAGTTACTTGGATAGGAATGATCCCAAAATATCAGGGAATCCAGTACTAGGATAACCATTCGAATGGAAACCCATACTTCTAGAAGATTCCCTTCTAGAAGCATCAAGAATTCACCTTTTTCCAAGCTTTAGGAAGATTTTTCACCCTAGCAGTTCAACACAGTGCGAGAAGTTCACACCCTGGCTTAAGGAAGCCTGCAAGAATGGGTCATTCTCGCACCCAAATGTACTAGCAGCCTATGAACCTTCCTCAAAAATGAATTTTCTGGGAAGAGATGAAAGTTACTTTTCTCAGGAGAAAGTTCTTATGACGAGCCTGAGTACACCATCATCAATACATCATCATGATGACCAAAATCATGGGTAACAGAATTCCCCAAAAAGTATGAGGTTGGAACCAGTGACAGCCGAAAGACTTTGTAAGCTGCATGTGTGTGTCGAGAACCAGGAGTTCATCTACTCGGAAACCTACGAACAACCAAGCATATGTAGAATATCATATATATCAATTTCTGAGGTAGGCATTCCCATACTCAGATCACAGACTGATGACATTATAGACCTGGGTCATGGCCACCAATCATACACTATGGATCCATGCCGTCAAAATATAGCATAGCCACTGTAATACACTGTGGATCTATGTGAGAAATTTCAAATCAAGACGGCATAGCCATGAGACATACACAGTGGATCTATGTGTTGTAAAGTATACATACTCCATCGCAACCTAGATCACAAAGATGATATCCAGGGTCTTCAATTTCGTTGCCCAAAAGTATGAATCTAACCATGTGATTACATGTGTTGAAGTCGAACATGGTAGAAACCACTTGATTACCGGTCATTGATGAAATCGTTAACAAGTGCGAGGGAAATCACTATTGATGTCAATGACTCCCAAGGTACCATAGTACAATCCATTGAGTGTGAATAAATGAGTCGAAGTTGAACAATCGATAAAATCTTTCGATCAGGGGTCAGTGAGGTAAACCCACTGTCGAAAGCGAGGAAACTTTCCATTGAGGCATGCAATCTCCAAGGTACCAAATAATTTCTAAGCCTTGATTCCAGATAATGAGCTAAAGTCGACGGAACAAAACTCGTCACAGGAGGGCCTTGATGAATCCCCCATCAATGACATGAAATGAGTAACAGATTTTGAAGATGAAACAGAGTATGATCTGAATTGGACTGGACACAGGGAAGGCCGACACAGAGAGAATGGATAACTGCAAATGGTCGACTCAATATAGGTTTCAAATGGACTTCTCTTGAACATATGAACGACACGACCAATGATTTGGCAGCATTGACTCAAAGACGACCCAAGGAATGACCTTGTAGCAAATCGAATGAGAGACAAATGGATTTACCAAACCGACTTCAAATCATGAATAGGGGGTGTCATGTTCAAGAGAGACACTTACTGCCAATTAATACGAATATGAAAACATATCCCTTTCCCAAATTCCCCCCCACCATTTCTGGCGAGTACCTCTTTATTTTTACGCAAGCTTGAGGAGGATAACATATGCTTGTTGATGTAAGCTCATCCTTCAGACGAGTCCCCCGGAGTATGTTTACCGAGCCCTAAGAAGGAGTGGTTCGGTCCCATTACGGGTCTGTCAATGTTTGTTTAACGAGTCCAGAGATAGAAAAATCGAAGGTTTTTCATGATTATAGAGTCTGGAAAAACACTTAAACGAGAACTCTCTCAGTTCCTTTTTCATAAAATAGTCTGATGAGACTGAAAAAGAGATAAACTATCGCTCAACAGACGTTTTCTTCAAATACTTTAATGAGCGTGAAGAGAACAAGGTTGCTCGGCAATCTTTTCATGTTTAGAGAGTCTGAAAAGAGCTTAAAGGGAACTCCAGGGGGTTCCTTTTTCGTATAACCTTTACAAGTCCGAAAAAGTGATAAAAGTATACTCGGTTACATTCTCATTGATTTACGAGCACGAGAAACAACAAAGATTAAGCTCGGTAACTTATTCTCATGTATTTACGAGCATGAGAAATAACAAAGACTAAGCTCGGTAACTTATTCTCATGTATTTACGAGCATGAGAAAGAACAAAGACTAAGCTCGAGATTGTTTTTATTTTTATGCAAGCTTTAAAACAAAACAAAACTATGCTTGGAATAGATTTTAATTTTTACACAAGCTTAAAAACTAAACAAAACTATGCTTGGACCTGGTTTCATTTTTACACAATCTTGAACCAGAGGAAAGCATGCTTGCAACTTCTCAACGCATGGTTGGTACTTATCCCCCAGCTTAAGAAACTAGTGGCTCTACTTCAGCATGAAGTCCAGAGGCTGGAAGTATTTCCCCCCAAGCTTCGTTTCATCCAACGACAAAGGCGGAGGAAATGAATCTTCAAATACTAGATGAAGGACTTGACTCAAATAGAGAGGGGGAAAACTATTTCATTTTTTAATGAGCTTGAAATAGAAACAATAACTATGCTCATAACCTCTCTTTCATTTTTTAACGAGGTTTCTACAAAGACGCAAAAACTATCCTCAAGTGGTTTCATTTTTTAATGATCTTGAAATTAGAAAACTATGCTCAAAGACCTCTATTTCATTTTTTAATGAGGTTGCCTCAGGGATGCAAAAACTATCCTCAGAACCTCTGTTTCATTTTTTTAACGAGGTTGCCTCAGAGATGCGAAAACTATCCTCGGAACCTCTCTCCTTGATCATGGATTCCAAGAGGACAATGCTTCAGAATGACACCATGTCGAGGGTTGCAATAGGAGTAAAGAGATCAGGCTCTAGCAACCCTATCGAAGAGATCACCATGTCAACTACTAGATCTAAGTCATCAGAAGTTGAAGCCATGGGCGAAAATGCCACATAATTGACCTGTGGCAGGGGTGATAGTATCTGCATACAAGAACCATTCAGGGAGGAAATCCAGGCGGAGTCAATGAATGAAAGTTGATCAACAGTCACTACTCGTCCATTGTGAGGGAAATATATCACACGAAAAAGAGTAGACACAATAGCTTTCATGGCATAGACATAATCGCGCCCAAGGAGTAAAGAAAAATCCAAGGGGTCTTGGACTACCATGACATCAATAAAGACAGTTTTCCCTCCCAAAGTTACAGGAAACTGAGGAAGGGTCCCTAAAGGTTGACTATTTCTTTTGTTAAAATCTAACAGATTCTGTGTAACCGGCACAAGTGGAGGACAACCCAAAGCTTGCCAAGCAATAGAGGACACAATACTAATAGATGAACCTTCATCTATCAACATTTGAGGAAAGTCCCGACCACAAAATTGTACTGTAATCTGGAAAGGAATGTAAGAGGGAAGACGAGGTCTAGTTAGCACACCCCAATCAAAATGGATGGCATCATTACTTGGAGGGGGTCTCACAGGAGAAAGAGGAATACCCCTAGACACGGCAGAGTCTGTATCAACGAGAAAAACATGGGCAGTATTAGGTTTACTCTCTAGCGGGAGAGTAGGATCAACAGATGGAGAGAGCAGATCGACCACTTGGGTTTCATTCTCCAATGGAAGAGTGGGGTTGACCGAGGATGGGATCGGATCAACCACTTGGGTTTCACTCTCTAACGGGAGAGTGGGGTTGATCGAGGATGGGATCGGATCAACCGCTTGGTCTACTGGTTCATCCAAAGACGTGACTAGATTGACCACTTGATCAACCAGACTGACCGATAGGGGAACCAAATTGATCATTCCATCAACTACAGGTGGGTTGAGAGAAAGATTGCGATAAGCAACTGGAAGTTGAGGCTATGAAACAATCATGTCTTCCAGTAATTTCGAGGCTTCTTCCATATGAGGACAAAGGTGAGTGAGATGACTCCCTTTTCATAACATACACGGGAACTTGACTCTACTTTTCTTCTTCCCAACTGTATCGTGACTAGTTGACGGGGGGTCATTAGTATGTTGTTCAGAGGCTAACGACGTGGTTTGGCGAGGATGTGTAGAATATGCTTCTATAACCTTGGGTAGACCAGGGCAATCCTTAAGAAGATGGATACCCTTACAAATCCTGCAAGGGTACTTGGGCTTACGAGGTGTTTGGGTGATCTTGACATCATCAACACTCCGAGCACGATTAACAGTAACTGGTTGTTTTCCAACATGTTTGACAATGGTTGGAGGTTGTGACCCTTGTTTATCTTTCTTCTTCTTAATCTTCCTTTTCTTCTTCTTCTTATTCACCGAGTTACTAGCTTCAGAACTTTCACTCGACGAAGAAGATGGAACGGAAGATGACCTTGCAAGTGAAGAAGGAGAAGAAGACCTTACTGGTGAAGACGGTGAAGGATCAACATGAGGTTGATGTTCTTGGGGGGAAATTATTACGACTGAAGCACTTACTGCATTCAGGATTACCTGAGTGGAAAACAACCACACCGACAATCCAATTGTGAGACCTGGAAGGTTCAAAGTAGCGATGTGAGGAGGACCAATGTTTCCATAAGAAGAAACAAAAGGTTCCCCTGGAGAATAGGTTCCTTCATTGGTCATTCCAGGAAATTCTGCCATTAAAAAAAATCCAACCTAGAGTCTGCTAGGGAAAACAAACAACACACGCTAAAAATCTAGTAAGCAAGCAAGCAAACAAAACCTTCTCACAATGAACTCACTAGTTGGTGATGAAATCCAACGTCATGGGAACAAAGTAAGAAGGGGATGAGATATAGCGTGTGGAAAAGTTATGTTGATGACCTGCTTAACGGACTTACACCCTGGTGCAAGATCCCACACATAATTGTGGCTATACCCTCCAAGGAGCTCGAGTGAGTTTGGCCAACGTCGATTCCAGGTACCGTGAAGACTTGCCCTTCCACAGTCACCTCGTGTAAAAAACCTAGAGAGATAGGCCACTAAGGTTACCAATCACTACAGTGATGCCTGGGGAAACAATCGACAGTCCGATCCACGTACAAGGGCAGGGTATCTAGCCCAAAATCAACTTGAAAGGCTTCCACTCATCATTGTGGGTATACCTCTCAAGTGACCCCCATAATACACGTAATCTCTACACCAAGACCAACAAAGCAGGGTGAGTAACTCTGCTAGTCTCAATGCGACCTCGTGATTGACCCTTGTGTTAGAAGGGCTTCCTAGGACAAAATGTAATAAGTGGATTTAACCACTCCCTAACTCAAGATTCTATGTTTTTTTGCAGCTTTGGAAAGTTATCTTTCACACCTATTCCAAATCCCTACAACTAATCTAATGTAGGTTTGTTACCAGAAAAGATAAAAATGTCTAATCAATTTTTATAAGCGCTTTATTTTATGGTTGTTGTTACTCAAAAGGAAGATGGCATGGACAATATGGTGTTTTGACCGACTCGAAAATTATGAAAAGATATGAAGATGCAATCTTTT
>ML785635.1:6447-29470 GCA_009831015.1 Picea engelmannii | reverse complement strand
CTTTTCAATTGCATAAGAAGAGTGATCTTTCAAAAAATAAGCAAATGATAAAGACCAATAAAACTCAACTTTCAACCAATCACTGGTCCTTAACTAATCAAACACACTAAGATTCCAAACTCAGAAAGTATGGTGTTGTCAAGAAAAGTCAAGAAACGAAAGTCAAGACAAAAGTGACAAGAAGAGCCTTGAAATCCTAAGATTGTTCATGCACGCAAACGAAGACAAGAAAGAAATTAATCAATGGTCCAAGAAACTCTTATGAAGCATCTAAACTGATCTGGGCAGTTGAATATGCCAAAACTCAAATCCAAAAATTTGAACAAATGAGTTCGCAGGCTGGTAGTAATACACAGTGCGAGAATCAGGCATTCTCGCAGGTGACCCTTGAGTAGGGTGCGAGAACCTCGGACTGAACCCTACAGGAAGAGTGCGAACCCTACCAATTCTCGCAGGCTGTAGTGAAGTGTAGTGCGAGAATGTCTGAACATAATCAAAATTTTGGAAAATGAAGAAAAATTGAAAAAGGCTTCTGGACCCAGAGGGTCTATCAGGATATCCTGAAGACTCAGAGATTGATAGGACAGGAGAAAAGTGAAACTAGAGAAAATGGCCACAAAAAAAAAACAAAGACCACAAAGAAAATGGGATTTCTCCCTAGTGGAGTCGCCAATTTTGTTATTGGATAAATCCATAAGTGCGGACACAAACCAATCTCCCTAGATCCACCTGGATCTAGAACAAAGCAAAACAGAACATGACTCTTTCCCTAGATTTTAACCATTGAATGAACTAGGAGGCAAGAACAAGTTACATACCTTATAATCACTTCCTATGGTCTTTGTTGCTCTCGCTTCACTCCAGTGCTCTTGTGCAGCCAAGACCAAGACAACACAAACCAACCAAATTGAAGAAAGCACAATCTATTCAACAGTCAATCTATGTATATGATCAAGGAATTATACAATAAAGTGGAAATAGATTTATGGGAAAGGGACATGTTACTGTATCATATTAATGGAAAGTAAAGATTAGAACCTGAGCCTTGATGTCGCAAACTTACTTTCGATGGCCCTTGGGTCCGACACACACACTTGCTCACTTGCATGAAGAAGATCAACTCCTTTGGATAAACTTGCTGGAGTCTCCAAGCTGTTGTAGCTTCAGTCCTTCACACAATTCTTTCACTAATTATCCAATGAATCTTGCTTAACCTTTTCCATGAGAATTCCCTCAATATATAGGAGAGAATAAATTAGTTACTTGGATAGGAATGATCCAAAAATATCAGGGAATCCAGTACTAGGATAACCATTCGAATGCCAACCCATCCTTCTAGAAGATTCCCTTCTAGAAGCATCGAGAATTCACCTTTTTCCAAGATTTAGGAAGAGTTTTCACCCTAGCAGTTCAACACAGTGCGAGAAGTTTGCACCCTGGCTTATGGAAGCCTGCAAGAATGGGTCATTCTCGCACCCAAATGTACTAGTAGCCTGCGAACCTTCCTCAAAAATGAATTTTCTGGGAAGAGATGAAAGTAACTTTTCTCAGGAGAAAGTTCTTATGAAGAGCTTGAGTACACCATCATCAATACATCATCATGATGAACAAAATCATGGGTAACAAAGGCCTGAACCGGTGTAGAGTGTTTGGAGTCATGCAAGGTTCGAACTGTATGGCCATCTTCAACTGATTGTAGTAGGTATGAAAAACAACATTTGTCTGCCACTGTTTATTCATATCGCTTGAATACCATAGTGTACTGAACTTCATGGCCAACAGTTCAAATGGCTCGATGTTAGGGAAGGTCGCACCTTCTAGCATCTCCCAGGTGACGAATGTGACACATATCAAAAGCCAACTAAAATGAATTCATAACCTTGATCTTGCACTTATCTACATCCAAGTTCCAACTGGTTCACCAGGTACTTTGCCCAGTTCATCTGGAGGCCTTCCACACACTACAAAGTCGGTGACTTGGGTAGGTCAGTTCTTTCTTACTAACTTCCCTGCAATTAGTTGATAGGTAAGGAGTAATATGCCACTATGGATAAAAGCTACCTTTTAGGATCATGTCCCCTTCTCGACATCACCATAGGTGTCCTTGATCCTCTGTGCTAGAGCGTGATCCATGTATTTTCTTGGGTAAAACTCCTTTGGATTAGGTCCTTGCATACTCAACCCTATGATCCAACTGATTAACATCGAATCAAAGGTGATACAATGGTTTAGCACAAATATCCTCCATGGTAACAAGAAAGCAATAGCTTGACAAAAGCATTGACTTCCTGGTGTCTACCAAAGTCTGGAATCTTCATGACATGGAGCAGGAAGGACTGTGCGAGGTTCATCGTCCACGAATGGGGGATTATCTTATAATTATTGCCCTTCATCTTGGTTAGGTATTTGTATGGGGTGATAATGTTATAAAAATTTCGATCTCTGAGTTTGAAGTGACTAAACTTCAATGCTACAATCTTGTCCTGGTCTGTTCGAACTGCGCGTATCCCCTTTCGGAGGTACACCATAACCAAGGTGCATTTGAAATATCTGGGGACGTTGTCTCGATTTGCTGCACTACTCAGGGGTGGAATATAGGTCAGTAATATGGTCGGGATCAATTTAACATTCACTAAGTCATCCCTATGTTTGGTTTTATTTTCATCTGGTGGCCGGGATGGTCTGTATTTGCGAGTAGTCGACAGAGACACTTGCATTGTTCTTCTGGATGAATCTTGGACCCCTACAGATAATCCTCTCTCCGACATGAGTCTTTCAGTCATCAGGTTGAGGAGTACTTCTGTCATAGATTCTTCAACTGCGTTGAGATCCTCAGACATATGCACTTGGGATTAACAATATTGGGTTCAATATTAACTTATACATTGCAATGAAATAAACAACAAGAGTGCGATGATAACTGTGCAAAATCCACTTAGTCTGTGGGCTCAAACTCTTGGTTATCAAAAGTGTTCTCTGTGCATGGCGCGATGGGGTAAATAGGTAACTCGTCAATTGGTCGCTTGCAATGGGTATGAAGCCTTCATTAACTTTGTTCTGTTCGTTACGACGTGGTACCAACGGTCTGATGGTGAGTTTTCTGGTCATAAATTCCTTTCTACCCGTTCGAAGCGTTGGTTTAATGGTTATAATGTCCCCAACGACTATATTGCTTCACCATGGCGAAGTGCCATGTGTCACTATTCTGATATCTTGGCGAATCTCCAATTTTGAAAATTTTCCTTCTGCGAGGTTCCCTCTGGAACCTTCTGCAACTTGTTGATCTTATCTCTCTTCTAACTTAGTTTTCTAGCCTTCCTTCTAGTGAGCTTCGTCTCGGTATTCCTTTTTCTGTTCTGGTACTTATATTCTTTTGGCATAGTTACTTCACGTTGTTGAGATTCTTTCCTAAGATTCAAGGGTGATCCTTCATCTTTATCTGGAATAGGTACTTCAATCTTCTGTGTGTCTTCTAGTGTTCTTGCAACTTTGACATCTAGGTCTCTGGTGTTAAATAGCTTCGATCTGTTCTTCTATTCTTCAATCAAGTGTGTGATCCTTCTAGTCATGAATTCTTTTAACTCTTACTTCTTTTTCTCTAAAACTTCTTCTTCTTCTTGCCTTCTGGCCTGATCTCTTTCAATCTAGGGTTTTCCTAGTAGCATGGTAAATGGGGCACTATTCTCAATAAATTTAATAATCTCAAAATCTTCCTCTGTCGAAGTTCCATTGGCATTCATAGGTATCCAGGTGAGCTTTCCACATAAGTTTATCAAATTTCCTTTAAATAGTCCTATTCCTCCTAATGAAGGAATCATAGAAGGCCTCCCTATAGCTTCCCAAGTTCTCTCTATCATGATATTCACCTGTGTTTCCTCATCTAGAAAACAACCAATGTCAAAGCCTCTTATTCTTGCTTCAAGGCATTCTTTTTCTTTGAAGATCTCTAATAAACTGATATGTCGGTGATCATTCAAGGTTTGTTTCATATGTAGCAATACTTTATCTGATTCTTTCTGGGATTCTACCATAACCTTGGTTTCTGGATCTGCCTTAGGGTTTTCTTGGTTCAGATTCATTCTTTAAACTTTAGCAATCATTCTAGGGAAATCCAACACTTCATGGTCCATAGATTTGCAACAAAGACAACTAGGTCTTCTCCCAGGGAATTCCTTAGCAAGATTTCCCGGTCTTCTGCAATTGTAACAAAGGTTTAATCCTCTCTTTCTTTTAAATGATCCCCAACTTCTCATGTACTACGTGCTAGGATCATAGGAGCTAACCGGCAACAAATTCTTTCTAGGATCCTGCATCCATTTGTTAGTCCAACTATTCTTTCTATGCATATGTATAACATATTTTTCACTATTCTTATCAGATCTACTCATATCAAATCTTCTTTCATCTATTAATGCTCTAGTTTTCAAGCTAGGATGAAATCTATCAAACATACCTAGATCCATACTGTTGAAACAAATTTTTTCACTTATCTTACTTCTGCAGAGAACAAAGCTTTAAGATCTAGAAATTTTCAATATTCTTATCTTTATCAGAGAACAGAGCTTTCATATCTTAACTCTTTTAATAAAACATTCTCACTTTTACCTTTCTCAGAGCACAAAGCTTTCAGATCTTACATATTTTCTTCAGATCAAACGTCTTTTCCTTAGCAAAGAGCTTGTCAAACTAAGTAGAGTACTGTGCATTAGAGCGACATATCTACGCACAAAGCTTTCACAATCTGTTACAACCACTTGCACTTAGCTCTGCAAGTCTCTTACAGTATGCACAAAGCATCTACAAACCATGCTTTCACTTAGTACACTTACAACTTACTAGCAACTTCTTCTTACATTGCCTAGATCTCTACTTATACATTACAAAATAGGCCTAAGCATGGCTAAACCCATGGTTCAACATCCCATGCCTGTTACATAATCCCATAATCCAAAAAGGACCCAAAAAGGGGTCAAGATCCCGCGATATCTGCTTCGTCTTGCGCTCCACCTTCGAGAGTCTGTCGAAGTCCCCAAAAATATGTCAAAAATGACCAAGAACCCTAAAAACTTGGTCAAGGGCCAACAAAATGAAAATGGTTGAGCCAAATTCCAAAGGGTATAAATGGAGAATGAATTTTTGAGAAAGACTATAGAAGAACACCAAATCCAAACAATGATTCTCGAGGTGTTTAAGACAAAAGCCTTGCAGAAAAATGAATAAATTCGAATCACACAGGAAATAGTGTTCAACGCACTCGACATAGTTATGGTGGATGGATATGAATGGGCGAAGTTTGACTCATAGGTGAAATCTACCCAGGAAAAGTATAAAAAAGAAGCAAAATCTTATGACACAATCACAAAGTGGCAAGACTCACCACCAACAATTCCATCCCCATAAACCCTCTCGTCTTATTTAACGAGAAAAGAATCAGAGATCGTTGAATAATGGAGACATGTATGACAATGGTTTCCAATGTGTTAAAGATCCAGGGACAAGTCACATTATCCTACGCTGAGGTATGGATATCATTAGATGATATTCTCTTTCTATTCAGAATGGATCCCCTGAGGGAAATCAACAAAGATTTATCAGCCTAGATGATCATCGAATACATGGACACCAAACATAACCTTTCTCAGAGAGCAATCGAAGCAACCAACAAAATTAACACAGAGGTTATTGAAAAAATATTGATCCAACCCTCCAAAATCATCACCCTAATAGAATATACCATGAAACATGTTGAGAAGAGCCTCAAGATGAACATCCTCATTCCCATGTGAAAATGTCAGGTTGACCTGGAGAGGATGCAGTTACTTCGAGTATATTCCATACTCGAAGAATTCAATAACTGGAAGGCAGTTGTGGACGCAAAAGAGAAACTGTCAAGGCATCCCTGAAGAATTTCTTTTGTAACTAAAGTTTTGCAGGGTAAATCAGATTATTGTACTTATTTCTATGCCCCAATCAGGAAATGGAAGACTACACATTGTTTCAGTATCCCAACCGTTATCAATATGAGTAGTGTAGCACAATCCCATGGCACCTCTATAAATGGGATGATTGTGAAAGAAAAAGGGCTTTTGGTTCTTTGGAAAAGGGTCTGGTATTTTTATTGCTATTTGAATAAAGGAATAAAGACAATTTGGGAGATGATGGCTTTTATGTGTATGACTGTGACTATTCATATCCATGCATATATGTTTTGTGATTTTGAATGTTAATCTTAGAATTATTTCTTGATTAATATTTCGTGACTTACAATCATTATTGTTTTCCTTTACGAATACACTAACTCAATAGCTTAGTTTGTTAAATCAATTGATATTGGCTACAAACAACTCCTTGGTCAAAATTCTATATTTCTTATTACATGAATTCTTTCTATGTGAGTAATATCATCTTTTTCTATATTCACCTTACAACTTGCTCCTAATCAGGATAGGTTAGTTTAGAACTAGTTAGAAACAACATCTTAGAATGATAATCATACAGTTTATCCTAACTTTAGTTAATTGTAGTTTCTTTTATATTTTTAATTCATATGATAACATTCAGTTCTCAGATTCATATTTAGTTAGTATTTTTATTTAGATCGGTAACCAAGCCAAAATCTGGTCAGAAGCACTACCCCAAACGAGAGTGGGTCTAATTGGGACTTTTCATCAGGAGTTTTCCCTCATCTGATTGAGAGGGTCATTCTGGACCATCAACATAAATGGAACTAGAAGGAGGGCCACATAATTAAATGTATACAAACAAAAAAATAAACCTTTTTTATTCTGCCCCACAAGTAATCTTTTCCTTGACAAGTGCTTCCCACCAAGTTCATGTTAAACATACTGCCTTGCCTTCAGAGTATGTTTTCAACATGACAACTCAGGTCAGTACTCATCACACTTCCGCTCAACCTGATACATCCTTTTCTTTCCCTCAATCTCATGTTCTAACCCTCTCAAATATTGAAGCCATAGTCAGACATTCAACCGAGCGAACCAACCACATAGTGACTAGACAACTTAGTAGAAAGACTGGACAACTACCCTTGGATTACTCTCTTCCTGAAAATCAAGAACACCTTCTACATACATATCCCTATTTCTCTGACCTAGACTCCTATAAAGAAAACCATTCAGCTAGGACCCTTGAGTATCACGTTTCTGAGGATACTTCTGATTTCCCTAAGGATTTAAAATTTAATCTTGAATATTATTTACTAGCCGATGGAGCAGGTGGTATATTACCCTCACCTCCCAACTCACCCACTCACACTCCCATAGATGAGTTGGAGGAAAATTCCGAAGAAAGAGACATATTTGAGAGCGAGTCCAAAGATAAACCCTATCATATCATTATGTATCAACCTACAAACAAGGCTAGAGTGAATGCTAACCAAAATCCTCCCCTGTGCTAGCCCTGGTTGTTTGTTGATGCGGTCACTGTACCATGGATCCAACATGACATGCCGAGACATGCTAAGAAGTTCCTGCCTAAATCTGACCTCGACAAAAAATATTCAGCTAAGAACCATGTTAAGTAATTCCTACTGGTTATTAGGTTAGAGATCATTCGACATGAAGACGCTGTCTGCTATTTATTCCCTCTTACTTTTGAAGAAAAAGCATTGACATGATATTTCTCTCTAGAAGAATCCTCCATATAGAACTAGGGAACTTTTGAAACCTCTTTCCTTCGGAATTTTGGAGAAAACAAAACACCGACCACCCAGGTTCTATAACTCTCAAGAGTCAAGATGGATTTGAAAGAGTTAGTTACCCATTACAATCAATGTTTCCTTATTTTGTTAAAATGAATCCCACGGGCCTCAAAATTTGCTGAAGATGTTGTTTGAATTTTAGAATTTACAGTTATCTTCTTTAACATTCATTAACAATTTAATGTAATAGTATCACTGAATGATAAACAATCACATAGCACAAGATATATCATGGGAAACCCTCGTGGGGGAAAAAACCCAGCAACCAATTCTTCAGTATAGATTCCTTCAACCAATATAATGTCATGTTATAGCTCTCCATAAATAGACCAAGAACAAGATACCAAAGACCAAGAGACCAAGACCTCCTGCACTAGAAATCCTTTTTTATCCTCCAAATACACAAGATAAGGTGAGTCGTGTGTGTGTACAAATGAGAGGAACTCAACCTCTATTTATACACATAACTTGGCTACCGAAAAGATGCAACCCTAAGAGGGGTTGTTTTGAATTTTACAAAAAGGATAACAATAAAATAATAATTTCTTTTGAGCTGATTTATACAATAAGATTACAATAACCTTCTCTAGGTTTGACCAATACAAATACAAAAAAATATCTTCCATAGTTACATCAAAATATTAACAATCCCTCTTAACTAGGAAGGTATTCTTTGTTGCCACACGATCTCATAACCATTGAATATTGAATATATGAATCTATACATCATCAGATATCCATAGTACAACATGAATTCACAACTGATGCATCCAAAGCCTATGGGTATCTCTCAAATAGATTCAACATGTTACCATGACATCCACTACCCCACAATGCATTTGTAGCTCATCATGTGCACCCCTGTGACTTCATAGAAAATGCATCCAATGCCTATGGGTAACTCTCAAATAGCTACAACATGTCCCCAAGACATCCAATACCCCACAATTCATCTATACCTCATCACTCCCTCTGAGGAGGGACCACGCCAAGCTTGTCCCCAAAGTTCTTGAACTTCATCCTCGATAGTGGCTTTGTCAACACTTCCACAACCTACTCCTTGGTAGTCATGTACTGGAGCCTCACTTCTTCCCTCTGCACCATATCCATGATATAATGATATTTGATCTCGATATGCTTCTACCTATCATGGAACAATAGATTCTCTAACAACTTCATGCAACTCTGGTTGTCACACCAATGCAGGTCACCTCTAGTTTGAGACCAAATAACCCAGAAAACAGATTACGAAGCCACACTACTTCTTTACATGCTGCACATGCTGCCAGATATTCAGACTCAACCATACTGAGTGATACACATGACTGTTTCCTACTACTCCACGAAACCATACTAGATCCTAGACTGATGCAATATGTCGAAGTTCTCTTCCAATCAGGAATACTTCTGACCCAATCTAAATTCAAATATCCATATAAACCGAACTCATGGTCTATCACATAACTGAGACCATAATCCAATGTACCCTTAAGGTACCTCATCACATGTTTTTCTGCAACCAAATGAACCTTCCTGGGCTGCTCCATATACCGACTCAGGGTGTTCACAACAAAAGATATATCCGGTCTCATGTTCCTCAAGTACATCAATGAACTCACCATATTCCTATATAAATTAACATCCATGGTATCTGGAGTCATATACCATAACAACTTCATATTTGATACCATAGGTGTACCCATTTCCTTGCAATCCAACATCCTGAACCTCTTCAGGATTTCCACTACATAATTCCCTTGATTCAAAAATATCTCATCCTATCTCTACCATACCTCAAGACTCAGAAAGTAATGCATCATCCTGAGATATTTCATATCAAAATCAACAACCAATTTTCTCTTACATTCTGAGATGAGATTTTCCACACCTGTTAGAAACAGGTCATCCACATATAAAAGTAGTATTACCAGACAATCATCCACAACCTTAAAATAAATGTTAGGATCAACACTGCTCTTTATAAGTCCTAATCTCGTAAAAAAACTGTTGATCCTGACATACCATGCTCTGGGTGCATACTTTAATACATATAAATCCTTCTTCAATCTGCACACATGCATATCCCTGTCATGTACCTCGATCCCTTGGGGCTACTCCACATACACTTCCTCTTTTATTTCACCATTTAAGAAGGTTGTCTTCACATACATCTGATGCACCTTCCATTTATTACTATGGCCAACGAAAGTATAGTCCTGAGGTATATCTCACCATGGGAGAAAAATTCTCCTCATAGTCAATGCCCTCCTTCTGAGAGAATCCTCGAGCCACAAATATAGCATTATACTTTTCAATACTTCCATCAACTGCATGTTTCATCTTGTAGATCCATTTTGAACTTACTAATAATTTCTCCTTTATTATGGGGACCACATCCCATACATCATTCTTTACTATGAAATGATATTATTCCCCCATGGCATCCTTCCATACCCTTTTTTTTTCATCCTCATCATAAATGGATGGTTCTGCATCCATGATATCACACAAACATGCCACATATCTGGAATACAATTTCGACTTCTTACTTTCCCTGAGATATTTTTCGGGGGCACCATATCTTTCTGCATCTCTGATGATCTCCTGTGCTCAATATGGTCTTATCTTGAGAGAAGGAATCTCTTCTAGCCTCTGAGGTTCTTCCATTTCATTATCCTCATGAATGACTTCCTCTGGTTCAACTACTTCTTCATCTAGAACTCTAGTAACTTCATTCTCCTCCTCATGAACCTCTTTTGCACAATCATGTTTTGATTTTATGAAAGATGCACTCTCATCGAAGGTGACATCTTGACTAATATCAAATTTCCAGTGACCAGGAATATATATCCTGTATTCCTTCGATGTGTCACTTTAACCAAAAAATATGTCGTTCTATCTAGATGGATCAAATTTTGTCCTGTTTTCCTTGGGGATATGCACAAATACGGGGCAACAAAATATTGTTACATGGATGACTTCCGGCTTCTCTCCTAAACATGTCAACTCTGGTGTCTTGTTTTCAAGTACTTTGTGGGTACTTATATTCTACACGTACACTGCAGTCTTTGTTGCTTCTTCCCACAAATGCATAGGTATATCTTGATCATGGATCATATCCTTCAATGCTTCCATGATCGTCTGATTCTTCCTTTCTGCTACTCCATTCTCCTGAGGAATTGTAGGGAGTAGAAATATCCCTCTTAATCCCAACTTCCTTGCAATATTCTTTGAATTCCTTTGAAGTGAATTCTCCTCCATTATCTGATCGCAAGGTCTTTGTATTCCGCTCTGTCAAGTTTTCTACCAGTGCCTTAAATTCTTTGAATTTTCCAAACACTTCATTCTTTTCCTTCAACAAATAGATCCAATTTTTATGTGTGTAATCATCAATAAAATTAAAATAATATACATACCCTCTTAGTGAAGTTGTTGACATCGGTCCACACACATCCGAGTGCATGATTTCCAATACTCTTTTGGCTCTGCTATTGTTGTTGGGAAATGAGTGCTTCACATTCTTTCCTTATGTGCAACCTTTGCATATGCTGTCTGGTTTTTCCTAGATCTCTGGTAGTCCCATCACCATATTTATCACACTTGGTAGGGCCTTGTGTTGAGCTCTAAATGTTTCCTAAAAACAACCATAGTTTAACATTAATTTATCAATCAGAGGATTCATCTTTTATTTCAAGAATATCAACAAAGTCTATGCAGATTGCGATAGAGGCTAAAATCGTGTAGTTAAATCAAATCTGAGTTTATAGACAATCAAGTTCCTCACATGTTCATTAAATATTATGAAACTAATATTCTACTTACATAATTGAAATCTGATCTATAGCATGCTGTGAATGATAGGAATTAACTAATCTATTGAATCCATCTACTAAGAAGCAATAATCTAATCTAGGAAAATACTTGCAGAACTAATCTATCAACTATTAATCAACTTGCTGGAAAAGAAACAACTAATTACTATATTTGTGAAAAGGAACAACATATATAATATAGTCGAAAGTAACAACAAATATAATCTAACCGAAAGGAGCAACAAATATAATATAATCAAAAGGAACAACAAATATAATCTAATTGAAGGAACAACAAATACTAATTTAAGAGAAAGGAACAACACATATGAAAATGAGAGGAACTTTCAAGCAATAAAATACAACAATGGAAACTGGAACAACAATCGATATCATTCAAATGAAACACCTATCTTCTGTAAGCAAAAAATATAAAATAATCAACACACTCATGCATTTATCTTAACTGTTGCAAAAGAGATTTAAATCATAGAAGGAAAATCAAACCGATACAATTACAGATTGAGAAATAACTCCTTCATATTGGGCCCTTGGTCCTCAGAAGCACTACTACTAGAAACTCAGTATGCAAAAATGATGAAAACACTCAAATCTTCTATTAATTCCATAAATGGTACAACATTTACAAAAAATGCTTGTACAGAGAAATTCCGAGTTCTGAATGCTTGGAAAAAATTCTTAGATGATCCTTCCAGGATTCATTACCCTCTTATATATTACAATGATATGGGTAAATTAAGCTATCCCGAGGATCGAGAGATCCTCAAGATTTCTTTTACTATTTATAAATTTTACAAAATAGAGAATGAATCTTCCTCAAAACTGCTTTGCGCATAATGTCTTCAACCTCCAATAGCCTACGCATCTTCAAAATATCCGTAGATATCTTGGGTTTAACAATATTTATCCATTCCTGCAATAAAATCAAACAATGCCAACCAAATTTTAGAGTTTATCCAATATTACTCAATAATATTTCTAGAAGACATTTCAATCATTTTCTATCCTAATTATTCGTAATTAACATAAAAGTCAATCAATATTACATCATAAACCATGGGAATAAGGAGGATATTTGTACCTTTTTCAAAACTCAACATACCCCCTAGCTTACCTTCTTGCATGTCCTCATGCAAGGATTATTTTTACATGTGAAGCAGTGAGGCTAAAGGGAGGAGAGGTCGGTTCACAAGGTTCTCTGAATCCATTCTTTCGTCTGAGATCTTCAAAGGTATATTCTTCTCTCTTCCTATTAATCTAATAATCACTCTGGTATCCTTATGGAGGGTACCAAATAATAGGAGGTCTATATATACACCCAATCCAGGCATGGCGTTCATCCAGGATCATTCGGGTATACCTTTCCACACTGAAGGTAGCTGCAATTTTTTTTTTGAAACCAAAGGGTTCCCTAACATTAACCTCCTTTAGGGAGGCATCCCATCTTAGTTTGGAAGCAACAAGAGCTTCTTATTTAAGCTCCCTAAAATATGGAAGACCTGATCGTACAACTTGTCGTTGGATAGGAGATAAAGAGTCTACAACCGCTTCCCTCTTCACGAATGTTCTGTGCTGCATAATGGATGGAAAGGATTTAGGGGGTTCTCCTATGATCCATAGGTCTAATCCAGTCTTTATTTTCATAAAAACCTTGTGTTCTTTAGCCCACCTGGTTTGATTCTTGATAAAAGACAAAAATGCTTGAAAATGTATATCTCCAAGTAAAGGAATAGGGTTATCTTTTCTGTTCTCTCCCATGATGAAGTTATGGAGGTACAATTCACACAAGAAGTATTGCACTCCTTCCTCCTGTTCTCTAAATCATGAAAAAGACTCAGAAATAATAGTGAAATTAAATGGTTTTCCCGCCCTTATAGCTTTTATCCTCAATAACAAATAACGTTCCAATAAAAACAAAGTATAATTGGTAGCAAGATCCCTACATGCCACTATGTCACAATAGACATAGAAATTTTCTTTGATTTGATACAAAGCTTTTTCTAATTGGCCTTGTACTTTATTTACCTTCCCTTGGGCCCTGGTTGGCTCAGCATAAGTCTTGTTTTATGTTGATGACATGGATTTAAGTTGTTTAACAACTCTTTGATGCTCTGCCATGGATACCATTTCATCTCTTCTTTGAGTCAAGGCTTGTTGGGCTTGCACTAGCTCTGCCTCTAACTTGTTAATGACAACACTCTGTTCAGGAGACTGAAATGCTTGCTTAGTCTGATAGGCTGTCTCTTCTATTACTGGGACATCCATCTAGGTCTCTACATCAATGGTCTCCACAGGAGCATGAAAATCTGTGGGAATCACTTCCCCAGGTTGAGAAACTGTTTCTTCTGCTACTAGAATTTCTGTTTGAGTTTCGAAAGGAATCACTTCTTCATTTGGAACAATTTCTTCTTCTGTTGCTATAATATCTATTTGAGCTTCCATTTCTTCTATTTCTGTAGGGGTCTGCAACTCTGTCTATGTTCCAACAGAACTTGTATGGACTATATTACTAAGAAGTGGGTTCCTTCCCTGTGTTCTAGGCCTTTTGGATTTCTTCCTTTCATAGGCTTTATCATCTTGCTCCAGTTGTTTTCTCAATTCCTTAATTATTTCTTTGATTCTACCAACTTTCTACTTCAGTACTTTGATTTTTTTAACCCTCTTTTTCAACAACTTGTTTTCTTATTTCAATCTTCTGATTTTATTGTGCCCTTTTTATGCTATTTTTTGTTTATGAGGAATGTCAGGGTTTTACTCATCTTTCTCAACCAATGAATGTTCCCCTATTTCCTCTGTGTTCTTTGTCTATTCTACAAGGATGTTTACCTCAGTGTGAGGTTCTGTATGTTTAGGGAATGCCATCTCTATGCCAGGGGGGTCCAAAGTAGGGTTTGAAAATGAAGCTGGTGCCTAGTTTTCTTCGGACCTATTTGTGTCTTTGTCAATTGATGCCCCTAAATTTCTGATAACTTGAGCCATCTCGACTTCATAACCCTTTAGGAACTGTGCTGTAAGGTTTTCAAGTGATGACTATGTATTTTTTTGACTATTGTCCTGTAAGGGATATTCTGTCTGTTCAGTTTCATGAAAACATTCCTACAAGGTCTGTTCTGCCTGTGCCATTTCCTGGGTTTCTCTGGGCTGTGCTATCCTTTCACTTCTTCTTCTTTTCATAGTAGAATTTTCAGGAACAACAATTGTCCTTTTTTTATTTTTCTTTGGTGTTTCTGTTTGTGAGGTCTAAGTTTCTACCAGTTGGATGGGGTCTGCCTCATTCTCTGGCTGAGGTAATGGAACTTCCTCTTAGGTATTGTCTCTTCCTTTCTGGGCTGTCTCAATTTTAGGCTGGGGTAATGAAACTTCCATTTGGTTGGTATCCCCCCCTTCCCGTGATGCCTCAATTCCCTGTGGTGGGTTTCCATGATAAAATTTGGGTTGTTCTAGTTGCAGAGGCCTATTTGCCTCGATTGGATCACCCCAGGTTATTTGAGTTTGGTTCAGGGCCCTATTTACTACTAGTTTTATGAGTCCATGGTGGATAATTATAGCAATAGGATATTTGGCCTTCTGAGTTCTTGCAGCAACCTCATGTAACACAACATTTAGAAAAATGGTAAATTCATGACTAACCTCTGTTTGAGTGTGACTAGAAATCTGAGGTGGCGCGGTCGCACCACATCATACCTCCCTTCACAGGTGATATACCTCTATATTATTCCTTCTAGCTCCTTCCATGGTTCTCTAAGAGCGGTGGGGTTGATTCCATTCCCCTTTTTATCAAGTTCTTCTCCAGTCTCTACGAAAGATTCCATAGCCTCTTTGAGTTTTGTATATTTCCCAGTCCACTGTATGCCTATGTTGGGGAGGCTTGTAACCTCTGCTATGACTTCCACGGTGACTAGAATTCGTATCTTCCGGACCATAGAGACTCCTCCCCACAAATTCTGAAACAATTTGAGCATGATATTCATGTCATATCCTTGCAACTGGTTGAACTACTCTGTCCACCCTAGATGGTGTAAGATTGTTCTTTCTTGCTCAGTTACCTGTAGTAATGTGGGCTCTCAGTGCACACTTCAACCACCCATGTTTTCTGTGAGCATATGAAGACGACTATCATTCCTTGATACAGGTTAGTTCGACCATCTTTGGAAGCAATATTACCAGAAATAGAAAAATCATGGAACAACACTGTGTAAAAAATGTGAGCTTTTCATTTATTTCAATCATTATGATTTATCGAAAAATGTGCAGAATATCTGCCCCCTTATAAATGGAAAGGTCGACCTTGATCGTCAAAATGTATGTGTAATATTGACAGGTAGTTCATGTGAGGTGTAATGAATATGCTACCACTGCTGCTGGGAAAAACAATCATTAATTACGTTCAACAAGCACTTAACGATAAGTATGAGCAATCATCACTTTGTGTGGGAAATTCAAATTGACATACCTATGTTAAAAACCGTTTGAGGAAAAAGATTCTGAATAATTTTAAATTTGTTCAAGTGTTTTAGAAATATTCCACATATCATAACGTTGTTACTTTCCCTTTTTTATTGGATATAACCGAAATGGTAGCCTTATTGTTTAGAAAAGGAAATCTAGGAACACACTAAAACTTGGCGTATTTAAGATAAACTTCGATACCATAGGCAGAGCCACTACTGCCAGCAGATGTTCATAGCCTCGAAAGGATTGCCTTTCAACCCATAGATGAGCCTATATCCTTAATAAATAGCTTGAATTGTCTTTTCCCGAGAAGACCATTATCCTAGTTTGGTAGCCAGATGGTGATAATTCCACTCACTAGATTGTAACCTAAGTGAACAAGTCAGCTCATGATGAGACCTCTTGTCCTTTGATGAAAAAAAATGCCAAAGGCCATTGCCTTGGTGTGGTAGCCATAGTGGGAATGCCACTTATGTTATTATCTGATGATCGTGGTAGGTTGGATCGTGATAAGACCCCCTATCCTTTGTGGGATAAGTTTATTACTTTATTAAAAACTTTATTTTATTTTGATTTTTTTTTTTTTTTTTTTTTTAAGGCTCTATCAAGGGAGGCTCATCTACTCCTTAAGAGTGAGGGATGGCATAAGAAGTGTAAGAATTTGTTTGAGATTCCTTATTATGATATGAAAGAAATTATCATTCAAGTATACATAGATATATAGGGGAAAGAAACGAATTATGGTGGTTAATGAATTGTGAACAATTTTTAAGATGATTCAGAGAAATTAATCCAAATATAGTTTGCTAAGGTATGTTAAATGATCCACACAAAATGAGAAATCAGAACTAGTGCTGATGAAAATGGATTAGTAAAGGTCATACCCAAAGGAGTGACTGATGTAATAATGGAATTCTTTGTTAAAAAAGAATCGTGACTTTTGAGAAAAAGGAACAACAATAAGAAAAACGTAGAAGGAACAACAATTATTCCTTTCGAATGAGTAGCGCTATTCGAAGAAGGAAAAACATGCACGATAAAGGGAACAATAGTGTAACAGAAGGAATGACAATCGTTACTTTCAATTGAATGACAATTGTATGCAAAGGGAACACCAATCACACGAAGGGAACGACAATTGTTCCATTTCAACTGAGCGACAACAAAAAACTTAAGTGATTGTAAACCTCCCGCAGACATTTCTGTTTTAGTGAATCTAGGATTGATTAGTCATCAAATAAATTCATTTAGTATCTATGGGTAGGTTTATTCAATAATCAAATTAATGGAAGGTTTGTTTGCGTTAGTCATTTATTACAGTTGCCTAATTTTTGTTGCGGAACATGACATATTCATATTTTGTGAAAACATGGTTTATATTTGATGATTTTTACAAAGTGAGCAATGAACAAAAAAGAGTGCTAATTGTATTCATTACTGTCATCTCTTCTAGTTCTTATTCTCTTCAAGTGACGCTCCTAAAAAGTAAAAAGTAAAAAATCAATCAAATCTGTAAACAAATGTATATACAATATATACAATGCTAATAAAAATCATCATTTATGAAGTTGAAGCTGCTGGGTTACCTTCCCAGCCAGCTAGAATCTGAACAGTAGGGACCTTACTTACTTCTTGGCAGAAGGATTCTTTTGAAGGCGGATGATGGTAGAGTCGTAACCAATTTCCATATACCAGAAAAGAAGAACGAGATCCCATCGATGGTAACTAAAGTGATAGTGCCATTATTGTGGACTTCATTGATTTCATATGGTCCCAACCACCTTGTCTATAATTTTCCAGGAAAATCCTGAAATCTGGAATCATGGAGAAGCGCCCAATCACCTTTCTAAAAATATTTCTTCTTGATATGTTTATCGCACCAGTTATCTCTCTGCTACTGAATAAAAACTATGCGTTGTAGGATGAACATGTGTGCTTCGTCTAACTCATTGAGCTGCTGCAAGCATTGTTTATGTGCCTCTGTAAGGACCAATCCAATTTCCCGGGCCATCCTTAGGGTCTTGATCTCAAACTCAATCGGGAAGATAGTTTCTTTTCCATATAATAAATGATAAGGAGAACAGCTAGTGGTGTTACACCACGTTGTTCGATAAGTCCATAAGGCATTTGGAATCTCGGTTGCCCAATTCTGATGGTTTGTTGAGACTATTTTTGTCAAAATTTCCTCCAAGACTTTATTGGTACTTTCTACTTCCCTGTTTTCCTGTGGGTGTTATGGGGAAGTAACTCTGTGTTTAATATGATAATTTTTCAGGGTGGTTGTGATTCTATGGGCTGTAAATTGTGACCCTCCATCAGTGATTAATTCCCTGGGTAATCCATAGTGTATAAATAATTTGAAAATAAATTTAATGACTGCTTCCTCTGTTGCATTTGACAAGGCCTCTACCTCTACCCATTTGGTCATGTAGTCTATTGCAACTAGTATATAGGATTTTTGATTTTAATTTGGGTTGAAGGGGCCAACGAAGTCTAGTGCCCATCTCTTAAAAGGTTCTACGACTATTTGTGCTTGCAGGGGCATTTCATCAGCTTGGCTTGGTTGAACCATCCTTTGACAGCTATCGTAGGTCTGGACATATTTATCTGCATCTTTGAATATTGAGGGCCAATACTAGCCCATCTATAAAATCTTATGCCCAGTCCCGCGATCTGAAAAATGTTCACCATAGGGCTCATCATGACCTGCCTTCAGTATTTCATAGATTTCGTCATCTGTTACACATATTTGGATCAGGATATTAGCCCCTGTGTGGAAAAGATATCCAACAATCCAGGTGAATCGTGCACTGTGCTGGACGATCAGTTTCCTTTCCCTTGATGATAGGTGTGTTGGTAGTTTCCCAACTGCCAGATAATTTGCCACATCAATGTATCAAGGTGGCCTAATAGTGACAACGAATAGATGCTCGTCTGAAAATTGGTATTCAACTATCAAAGAATCATTTGTTTTGGGTACGCGAGACATGAAGTCTGCAACAAGATTCTCCCTTCCGTTTCGATCCTTGATGGTGATGTCGAATTCCTGCAATAGTAATAATCACTGCGTAACCCATCCATTAGTAATATCTTTATTAGATAAATATTTAATATCAGAATGATCAGTATACATATAATTGGATATCCTGTTATATAGTGACAAAACTTATTAATAACATGTATAACGACTAAAGATTCTTTTTCTGTTACTGTATAATTTAATTCAATAGGAGTAAGATTTTTTCTAATAAAATAAATAACATAAGGTTTCTTGTCTTCTTCCTGTCCAAGGACAACGCCTATGGCGATATCCGATGCATATGTAGAGATGTGGAATGGTAATTTCTAGTTTGGTCCTCTCAGCACCGGTGATGTCGAAATAAACTTTTTAAGTCTTGCGAATGCCACATCACACTTATCAGACCACTGAAATTCTTCATTACTAGTTAAAGCATGTAAAGGTGCAACAGTTCTTGCAAAATGTTCCATGAATCTGCGATAGTATCCTGAAGCGCCAAGGAAAATACGTACCTCAGTTTGTGTACGTGGTGTAGGAAGATCAAGGATTACCTCTATTTTTGTTGGGTCTACCCTGATTCCATCTACATAAATATAATGCCCTAGTACCATACCTTTAGTCATCATCATATGACATTTTTCATGACTCAAACATAACTTGGTAGCAATGCATCGTTCCAGTAACTTCTCTAGATTGCTTAGATCTTGATCAAAATCATCACCATAAGTGGTGAAATCGTCCATGTAAACTTCAAGCCCTTCATTAATCAGATCAGAAAATATGCTCAGAATAGCCCTCTGGAATGTGGCTGGAGCATTACATAATCCAAAGGGCAATACTTTGTATGCAAAGGTACCCTAGAGACATGTGAATGTAGTTTTATCTTGATCTTCCAAGGCAATCTGGATCTGATTATAGCCACTAAAACCATATAAGAAGGAAAAAAACTTCTCCCTTGCTAAGGTATCAAGGAATGGATCAATAAAAGGTAGGGGACTTCTGGGTAGCTTTGTTTATTTCTCTGTAGTCTACATAGATTCACCATTTCCCATTCTTCTTGGGAACAATCACTAGTGGGAAAACCCACCAACTGTCCGAAATAGGATATATAAAATATACATCCAACAATTTCTATAATTCTTCTTTAACAACGTCCCTGAGGTGGGGATTCAATCTTCTTTGGGGTTTTCAGATGGGTTGGGAATATTTCTCAATATAAATATGATGTCTGCAGAGTTGCGAATCAATTCCCTTCATGTCAGGATACTCCTAGGAAAATCCTACTAATATTTAGAAAGGATCTGAATCAATTTGTGTTGTTGTTGCTAATTTAAATTAGCATGAATATTCAGAAACCTCCTTGGTGCAATCTCAACTGATTTGCTGTTATGGAAAACGGTAGTGGGGATTTGTTGTTCCATCAGTTCTTCCAGCAGATCTCCTCGTGCTTCACTATCTAGAACAAATTTTAGCATTTGGCATGTTGTATTACTTATAATGGATAGGCTATTAATTAAGCTACTGATCACATCATCTTATAGTTAGTTCTTGAGTCCGAGAGCTTCTTCCAGTGTGAGAGGGGGTCATAGATCCTTTTCTGGATATCTGGGTGGTGGCAACTATGGATGTGTGATAGACGATCTTGGTTTAGCTGGAGGATATAGGATGATGTTATTTTTAATACCTCCTCTAGCAATTGTCATGTTTCCCATGAGAAAACCTATGTATGCATCTGCTGTTGCGAGCCATGGTCTTCCCATTATTAATGGATGTTTGTCGAGTCCACTTCTTGGGTTGATAATGAGGAAATCAACTGGATATTCCCAAGAGTCGACTGAAATTACTATATCCTGTAGTGTGCCAACTGTTTTAACCACTGATCGATCAACCAATTGTAAAATAATTGGGGTAGGTTAAAAGGAGGCGAAACCCAGGGTGTTGCATGTCTCGATGGTCAGGATATTAATGGCTACCCCCAAATCTACTAGTGTATTTGGAAAATAACAACCCTGTATCTGAACTGTTACTATGGGATTCCCTGGGTCTACATATTTGACTGGTTCCTGTCTACCTAAAATGATATCAGACAAGGATCCTACCACATGAACAATTGATGATGAATTTTTATCTTTCCTAACAGGCTTCTTCCCACATAATTCCTTAATTGTCTTCACATAAATTGGGATGTCTTGCAGAGCCTGTAGGAGTGGGATCTTAACATATATATTATTGAGTTCCCATATGATGTCAAAGTTAGGATACACAACTAGTTTTGTTATCATCATCCTTTCGGGGAACGAGGGAGGAGGAGTTACATCCCCATCAAGATTCTGTTATTCGATTGTGTTTCCTCTGTGCTCTATTTCTTTCGTTATGACCACAGTAGAGGGTGTTATTGTTGGTTGTATATTTTTTTCCTTCTCCTTCTCTTGGTGGATGTTACATTCTTCAGTATACATTATGCACCCTGAGCTCAACCCGATTTCATTGCACCCTATAGAGTTTATTTCCTTGTCCACATTCTCAATAATCTACACAAGCTAGGCTAGTCTATTATTAGGATTTGGGTGGGGTTGAGATGGAAATTGAGGGAAAAATTGTGGTTGAGGGTTTTGGGGTATTTAGAGTGGAGATTGCAAAGTGGGTTGGGTTTGAGGGGCCATCCCCATGAGTTTATTTGTAATTCCCATGGGGAACTGTCAATTTTGGTTCCAATTGGGATTTTGGGCAGCTGTATTGGACCACTGTGAAGGATAGGGGTTGTTGTTTGAATTCTGTGAAGATGAGGTAGGGTATTGCAAGTTAGGCCAGGTGAAATTTGTAGTTGGTTGATGATTTGTAGCTGGTTGATTTGGCCAAGTGGGATTTGCAGTTGGTTGATTTGGCCAAGTGGGATTTACAGCTAGATATTTGCTGGGACTTCCAGGTGGGGTTAGAAAATGATTGGCCTTTCCATGTGTTTCCAAAATTTTGATGTTGATTATACTGCCCAGAAAAGAAAGAAGAGGGATCCTGTAGTGTACTTGGAGGCCGGGCCTACCATTAGATATGACGAGCCATCAGATATAATGGTTCTGTTTCCTCTTCTTCTTCTCTAAAGACAACTTTTAGTCATGGGAGCGATGTAAATTTATCCATTGCATGATATTTGGCACAAATGGCGCAAACCCGAACCACATCCAAAGGGAATTCTCTCGGACCATGTTTTTTTTTACATCGGTGGAAAAATATGGCGAAGGTATGTTATGCTTTTGCTTGTTTCTGTTTAGCCTGCAAGACATCCAATTGTGTAGTTAGAGTGCTTACAATGTCAGTTTTGAAATTTTCTAAGAGATTACCAAATTTTTCTTGGGTAACACCCCCATTGGTAATATTGCTATTGTTGGTGAGGGGAGTCCACATCCCTGATCTGGTCCGTGTACTTCCACGCGAGCACCTGATGCACAATTGAACAATGTTATCATAAGTTTTTTGATAAATATCACCCTTCCCCATTAAATTCAATGTTTCTACCCATTCATCCTTCATTCCTTTTATCAAAGTGTCTTTGAGTACCTCACCTGGTAATGTACCATAAGGAAATATTTGCAATTTGTATTGAAACCTTACAACATATTCTTCTAATGTCTCGTTTTCCTTTGCAGTCATTTGAAGTATTTCATCTTTTAGATCCCTGGTTCTATAGTAATCCTGATATTTTGTCAAGAAGGCTTGTTTCATTTCATCCCATGAATTTATAGTTCCCCCTCCTAATCCCATAAACTAGCGTAAAGATGCTCCTTTCAAAGTGGAAGGGAGAAAATTTGGTTTTTGGGGTTTAGAGGTGTAGTCATAACCCCTACATAGGACATTAAATTTGAATAAGAATGCATCCGGGTCTTCTGAAATTAATCCATGAAAGGTTGGGAGATTCTGTAAGGGATTTTTTTTCATGGGGGCATTGGAAACTGGTCAATATGGTAGATGTCAAGTGAGTTTGAGGTGTTCGTTGGGTATGCA
>ML785634.1:1205868-1220865 GCA_009831015.1 Picea engelmannii | reverse complement strand
GAAAGATTTTAATAAAAAATATTATATTAATATTAATAATATTACTTATAAAATCATATAATTTATATCATATAATAAATTATGAAATATAACTTTATTATGGTTATAAATAGTTAATATTTAATCTTAATCTTTATAATCATTATATGTATTAACAATTCTATAGAACTTTTAAATATATAAAATTAATTTGAAAAATAGTATGATAAGAATGATAGTATTTGTAATAGATAAGATCTATATAATAGAATTAAAATATAATTAATAGATAAAGTTGTAAGTATTAATATAAATAGTCAAATTCATAATAAAATAATAATTAATAATATTTATAAAGTATAAATTATAAATATTTAATTTATTGAAAATATGAAATTAAATTAAAATTATTTATAACTTATAATAAAATTTATTAATTTAAACTAAATTATATTAAATTTATAAAAAAAAATATTAAAGTATAATTAAAGATAAATGATATAATTAATTTATGGAAATGAAATTTACCTTATTATTTTATTTATATATTTATTTATCATTTTAGATTTATGTTTATATATATTTTTTTAAGTAAACACATTATATTACCTTCTAAAAAAACAACAAGGATATATAAGAATTCTTCAGGGCCTTGAGTTGCCATACGAGGAATCCAAACCAAGCCCAAACAATAGTAAAAAAAGTATCCTCCTTAAGAAGGACATTATATTGTAACTCAGGTGCTAAATGTTCTAAATACAATTTAACTTGGAGATTAGGTGCTAAATGTTCTAAATACAATTTAACTTGGAGATCAATACATAATTAGATAATGTGACTAAACTAGTGAGACTACAAAAAAAGACAAGTTGACATGTCATGATCAACTAGAATGCTGAGTGAATAACCTGGGAATCATATGGTAGAGGAAAAGGATCATCCAGGAAAAGAACTTGTTGCGTTGTCTCGTCTGATACATGTCTAAGAGACACCTGTCTTTCTTGGAGACCTAACAACGTGGTGATTTTATTCTCCGACTAGTTAATTTTAAAATTTTGATCTACTAACTCACCTCACAATTCAAAGAGGAGTTGCAATTGGTCTTCCTTCAGGGAAAAACTCTTGAAATATTTTTCTGGGCAACTTTCCTCCTACGTTGGATGCACGGGAAGAGAGGGAGGGACCCCCCTCTTATGGATTCCTTACACAGTGGGTAATTTAATATCGACCAAGTTCTTTATCAGGGGAATTGAAACCAACTCATCATCCTCATACCACTCTACATAGTAACTCCATTCCAATACTTCATCCACAGGCTACAAATTATCATCAGGGACCTTGGTCTGTAGCAATGGGTCGCTTACCATCTGTTCCTTGTTTCTGACCGAATGCAATTCATGATCTTAGTGCACAAGCATCCTATGTTATGATCCATAACCTCAATGATCTTGACCTCTCTCCCGCATTCGTGGAATCAACTCTAAAATGAAGGACACAACGTAGGGAAGGATATTCGGAAGATGTATACTCAACCTCCAACACCTTTTGCTAGGATTAAAGTTCTCGATCATATTCATCAAATAAATTGACTTATTAGACCTCGATGGTGTCATATCTGAACATCCTATCCATATATGTGAATGGATTTCCATAATTATTGTGATGCATTTAGAATAATGTCCATTTACATCAATAATAATACTATCCATCACTTCAAGCATCATTTATTGTACCAGGAATTGAATGGAGGTGATGAACATACATAAATTTAGAGAGAATTCCCCCACCACGTGCTCACCTTGGGGCTCAAGCCGACACTTGGTTGGGTGCATTATGTCCATATGTATGATCATGACCACCTTCATAGAACCCCATTTAGGGAGGAGTCATCCTACATTTCCAAATCTACACATTCCAAGAAAAGAGGATGCATTGGTTGTTGAGTGGAACTACAACTCATATCACATTCATTTTTAGAAATTTTATAATTTTCTATCTTGTCCATTATTTTGTTAGCATCTCTACGAACATGTGAGGGAATGAGGACCAAGTAAGGAATGAGAAATATTTTTAGAAAATCCATACTTTTGAAAATCCACCATTTAGGATTTTGGACAACATTGCTATAATGATTTGAGAGTCCCCCTCCACAATTAATTAATGGAATCCAAGTTGGATGGCAGTATGAATTCCATGGATAAGAGCCCAAATTTTAGCAGCATTATTTGAGTCATAGCTCAAGCTTCCATCTAGGATGTAGTGGAGTTTCACATACTAGAAAGATTCCCCAAATCCTGCTAGATTAGGATTTCCCTTAGAAGCTCCATCAAAATTCATTTTGAAGAAGCCAAGAGGGGGATGCTTCCATTTTCTATTACTTCTACTAGATTATAAGCAAAGTAACAATGGTTGAAGGTCTAAAGCAATTCAGATATCTCGTTAGAGTAAGATAGGCCTTTCTTAAGGATCACAATGTAAATCCTCTTTTGACCATTTATTTTTCCTTATTGTTTGCAAGATGATTTGTTGAATTCTGGGAGAGATATCAATCCGGGGAAATTGTGTTGAATGGAATGTTATTATGTTCCTCTCCTTCCATATTTTCCAACATATGAACCCTGGAAGAAGCTGTCAAATTATATTGAGCATAGGTTTTTTTAAAGTAGGGAAGCACCAATTGGAAATTGTGTTGGAAATAATGTCCTTGTGGCGGTCCAAAGTATGCATCACTTGGGTGACTTGATCTAAAATGTTAGAGTTGTAATGGAATTTATTAAACAATAGATCCATGGTCTCCTCATTATGCATACAAAAGGGGCATATTGAGGGTCCAATAATCCCTCTTTTTTTTCATATTATTTCACATTAATATGCATTTGTGGGCTACTAGCCATAGAAAAGTGCTTACTTTTGGCCATAACTTGGCTTACCAAAAAAAAATTCAGATATTATCCCTATCAATATGATGGAATTGAGACTTTATTATTTATGATTATTTAACATTGAAGACCCCTTTTTTGGAGTCGCCCCATCAAAGAATAACAGGACCCTACCTTATTCATATTTTCCTATGTAATCCTTCATCTTTCTAGGGCCCCAAATCAAAACCATTAGGGAGTTCGAGATCCAAATGAGAATTTTTCCATTCCCATGAGAAGGAGGAGAAAGGGTTGATTTTCCACTAATCCACTACATTCTTGCCTTGGTTTAGTTGCATAATGGCATGAAAATCATGTAGTTGATTCATTTTTCTAAGGGAGACATTTTTTTCCAAGAAAATGACCAGAAAAGGGAAGCTTGACCATCCCTTATTTCCTATAATGCATGATCCTGAATTAGAGAGTGGTTTTTCTAGGCCACATTACAAATCAAAGAACTGTTTTGGTGTGCATTCCATCTTATGAGTTTTGTCTCTTCAACATATGGTGTATATTTATGAAGCCACATTTGAGCCCATAGATCCCCTGGTTTTTTTATCCATCTCCACCATATTTTGGCTCCCATAACCTGATTGAGCATGTGTGGATCCCTTATCGCCAATCCGCCAACTAGTTTTATCTTGCATAAGTCCCCCTAATTGAAAAGAGCCCATTTTCGCCCTTCTTTACTACCTTTCCATTAGAATTTTCGATGGAGTCTTTTGGTAGCCAGGGATGAGAAAAGGTATATCAGAATAGATTCCAAGATGGATTTTGAAAGCACCAGGTGACTAGATAAGTTTAAGGAATGAAAGGTCCAAGAGTTGAGATATTTTTCTAGAGAGGAAAGAAAATATTCCCACAAGCTATTCCAGAGGGAATTATCAATGAGGGGGGTACCCAGATATTTGGATGGAAGGGAACTCACGTTTAATCCCATCATATGAGTAATGTGGTATTGGATTGCATAAGGGGTGATGAAAAAGAATATATGGGATTTATCTGTGTTGATAGATGTAACATCCCGCTCTGGCGCACCGAGAAAACTTATTCTTTGAGAACACTTTCTGGAATTTTATCTGGAATTTTATGATGTTAAAACATTTATCCTTGATTATGATGCGTTATGATAGATGACATGATGTTTTACTGCTTTGACGTAGACAGGTGCTTTGACTCAGTTTTATTGAGTGTGCAGGGTTTTGGACCTTAAGGATGCAGAGGCATCTGTGGAACCCCTTGGACTCCGGATTGAGTTAGGGACTGTATTATTTGGGTTGATTTATTTACTGTGATATTTCATTCATTTGATTATATGATGTTGACATGTTCTAACACGATTGATGATGATGTAGGCTATAGATAGCTTGCCGACCAGACTCACGTATGGAGTAAAGGGGCCAAACATTATTTCTAGAGAGGTTGAGGGAGAGGTGTGGACAGCAGCCCTGCCACAGCCTACTAGCACTCCCGTCGTGGCTCGAACTGAAGGTTAATGATTACCTAGTTCGAGAGGATCCACAATGCCATGAGGGCAGACTGCGACAGTCGCTCACGATGATTCTAAGGGGCATACAATAAGGCAGGGGACTTATTCCTTAGAGCCCTTAGTTTCCCACAAGTTCACCCAACGGAGTGTTGACTCCAGGGGTTATAGATGTCTACCAATCAGTCAAGTTGGCGAGTGGCACCCTTGGAGCATGTGGTGCATCCTGAAGGGCACGTCGCGCAAAAGAAACGCAAGTTGGCGAGTGGCACCCTTGGAGCACGTGGTGCATCCTGAAGGGAACGTCGTGCAAAAGAACCACAAGAAGCGAGTGGCACCCTTGCAACACGTGGTGCATCCTGAAGGGCACGTCATGCAAAAGAAACATAAGTTGGTGAGTGGCACCCTTGGAGCACATGGTGCATCCTGAAGGGCACGTCGCGTTGATGTTGATGAAGGAACAAACCTAGATGGCCCTAAGACATTTAACACATTAAGAAATCCTTAAACAACTTCCCTAACCAAGTGTCGCCCAGTTCAAAATCTAAGTCCTAAGTCTAAAAATTTTTAGGGTAAAAATTTAGTCTAACTTTAAGAAAATGACCCTAAAATAAAAATAAAAATTTAAACAAAAACCCACTTAAGTAATAGTTTAGTCTTCATAAAATTCTTGGGGTAAATGAAGAGAGTAAGAATTTAATTAAAAATAGTGGATTTAAAAATTTCAAAGAAGAAATTATTCATTAACTTGTGGAAGTACAAAGATATTAAATTAATCATAAAGGGAAAGATTTAATAACGCAACTGCCATTTTGGGCTTTAATARAAAGGGGAAAGAAGGGAATAATAAGAATTAGGAAACTAAGTAATGGAGGAAACTTAATAAAGGAAATATGGGAACTCATGGTAAAAAGCAAGGCCAACATAGTAAGGAATCTSCAATTAAGAACCTGCTAATCTGAGCTAATTTAGTAACATTTTTTTTTAGGAAAGTATTTAAAACATGTAAGGGGATCTAGGAACACCTAGGAGTAAATTTAGGAGTGACTCTAGGGGGTGAGGGATTTGAGACAATTAATAAATTTAAAGAAAATATTTATTGGAGAAAAGAGGGGGATGGACGACACTTGTGCGATGGAGAATATTTAGAATATTTTATTGAAACTTAATTTAAAATGTGAATTAGGAAAGTTGGTGGGTCTCAAAACTCTATAAAAGAAAAGGGAGATGAGGAAGAAGGGGATCGACGGTCAGCATAATGTTACGCTGTCGTATTTACGACTTGACTGATTACTTGTGGGGAGTTGGGTTTTCTCAGCTCATAGAGGAGTGGTAGCTTGGCCTTGCGATGCGAGCTGGGAAGCTAGACTTACCATCTGGATTTTGTGTGGCCCCTTTGTGGCTCGGGGGGCTAAGGGGGAAATAGAGTACCCCTAGTGATTGGTTGGGAGGTAGCGGTGAGGTCTCGACGGTCGGTGGGTAGGAGCGGCACGGAGCGCGGGGACATCAATCGAGGCGCAGACATCAATCAAGGTGGTCGATAAGGAAAAAGGTACGCTCATTATTTGGTAGTCTAGAATCCTCGGATTGGTTTTTTTTTCGCTGTAACCTTGTTGTTGTATAATTTTACCGTTAATGACAAACACTCTGATAGTTAGAATGCATGGTAGCATTTACAGGGTTACGTTGTTATTTATATAGTTACTGCATTGAATTCCACCCGGTTATTTACATAGGAGACACATGGTAATGGCGTTGTGAAATTTATCAATGGACTGTGTAAGTTATTTATTATTTATTGTTCTGGGCTGTGTAAATCATTTATTATTTATTGTTCTGGACAGTGTAAATTTCTATTATTTATTTCTGGACTGTGTAAATTTTTATTTATTGTTCGGGGCTGTGTAAATTTTTATTATTTATCATTCTGTCATAGGTTTTACAAATAATACCCTCTCGTTTTTCCTCCTTTGCAAGGGTTTTCCCGGAATCCAATTCTTTTCACCCCGCACACCTTAAAACCGTGAAGTATCTTTATGTTGTGGACACTTCCCAGTGATATTCTTTTAGAAGGAATAAGGAAGCTGTGTTTACGTAGATAAGGTTACGACTCGTTTGAGAAACTCGACCAATAGAAATGCACCACAAAGAATTTGCTCACTCCATCAACCTTTGGATGACTCAACCCACGCCTCTAACAAAAAGTCTACTAGAGGTGCTTTAGGTCCCTTCACTGCCAAGAATAGGAACGACCATTCAAACCCCACCACGTATGAGCCCGATCCTAGACCAACAATAGGACCTATGGAACATGAGAGCAATCAACCATGTACTCCAACTCGGAACACTTCGTTCTGGAATTTTTGTTATTTTATGATCAGTTGATCTAGCATTTGGATCTCAGAATTCATTCTGGCAATAAGTGTTGACATTTTCGTTTATGTTTGACACTTCATGCATACAAAGGTGCCCCTCCTTCTTGTAGGTTGTCCTAGAAAAAATGCAAAGACTGTCTGTGCGCTTTTGTCGGCTCGAAATTTCGTTTGTTTACATTGGGAATTTGATGGTGGCTATCGAGATTTCCACATGGGAACACTGAGACAATTTTAATTACTCTGTTATTAATTGAATTAGTAAACATATTTCTGGTGGGTTGCTTTCACCTTCGCTGAGAAGCAAATAGAACAGGTTGATTCTGTTCAACATAAAAACCATTAAGACATTACCTCCTTCTGGCTTATTTACCTCTGTGAGTTTTTATCACTGGGTATCTCCTTCTGCGATTTTCCATTTTCTTACATTGGTCGATCCCCTTCGCTGCGTGGATAATTTTCCTTCAGGGGGCTTGAATCTCCTTAAAACCGCAGACTGTCACCCACGCTCTCCTTCTCCTCAACTTTTTCTGACAGCGGAATTGATGCATTATCGGTTTGACAGCTTTGAAGTCGTCCGACATATTAAATTTCTGGAGCGAACTTATCCCTAATTTCTTGCCTCGATTGAATTACCTATACATTTAATGTCTGGGTTTCTAATTAATGAAGGGGTATGGTTAAGGAGATTCTCCTTGATTTATTTGGGGTAGCTGTTTAACTTGTTTCTAGGTGGTAATAGTCACGTTCCAGTTGTTAATTTCACCTATCCCTACTAGCGAATTTCTCTGGTGCGTTTTCACTTCCACTTAGACATATTAACCCTTTTTCCTTTTAGAAATTTTGTGCCTTGAAGAAAACCAAGTTAGTTGCCTCAGAATTTAATATTTCCCCTTTATTGTTAATTATTAGATATGTTTCTGAAATTGTCGTTTTTGATGATATAATCTGGCATATTAGTGAGTAGAAGCATTGCTATTTTAATTTACATTGTTATAGTAGTTAGTAAAAGGCAACTTCATGATAATTTGTTAAATTAAGATATAGAGGCAATGTCAATTATTAGTTGAATATGAAAGGGTAATGATATAACTCATAATTTAAATTGACACATTGGTGTTAGGTCACTTATGAAATGTAGTATTCATTGTGTTTTAATTGCTAGGTTGCGTAGTCAATGTAATGACTATTTATTGTTAATGAAAAGCCTTTATTAATTCAAATTACGATGCTATGAAATTATCTACAACCCAATTTACAATATGGATTCCAATTGATTTTAAATTATTAGGTTAACATCAATTTTTATTTATTTACAATGTCTGGTAATGAAAATCCTTTCTTAGTTTAAATTACAATACTATTCTATTTATAAAAGTAAATACATGGTTATTTATGGTAGGGCTTTTGGTAGTTCTATTGTTATTCATAGCAAACAAAAGGTAAAGTCATCATTATTTTAATTGCACTGCTAATGTTATGTAGAAGGCGATGATATGGTTATGTTATGGTGAGGTAATGGTAATTTCATTATGATTCAGTAAACAGGAATTTTGCAATTAATTAATGTACATTGTTTAAGACTGGGTTGGTAACTCATCGCTTAATGGAAAACAAACAGAGTAATTGGTCTATGATTAATGTCATTGAGTCTCAATAGTGGTTGGTCGATGTTGGAGTCCTTCTGACTTGCGTCTCCCATAGAGGTCGTGTTTGTCCTTGATTTTGTAGTACTTGGTTGTCTTGCATTGTGTGGTATTCTTGTGTCGGGTGGGATGTAGACACCTCCATGTTCCTCAGAACAGTCGCCAGCCCTGAGACCTTAGATGGTTAAAATTGATGGGAACCTGGGCTTGAGCGTTGATTATGTGTCTTGGAGGTCCTAACCATTGTAGGGTAGGACAGGCGGGTAGTCAGTCTTACTTATTGTCGCTTGATCATCGTTAAACGCATGCTACTACTGTGGTACGTTGTATGTTGTCTTGCTGTGTTCGTCTTGCTTGCGTCTTGTTCGTTGTCGGGTTACTAGTTTCTACTTGAGCAGTCGGTCAGGAGCCTATATGACATTCTCTCTCTCTGGAGCAAAGAACTAAGATTAAACACCCTGCTTTCCTGTGCATAAATAGTAAAATCTACTACTAGGGATTCTTCCATCTGTGTTCGTACTGTACCTAACACAGTATGTCATTTAATGCTTGTAGTTACTTGATGTGTGCCTTATGTCTATGGTTGTTTAATGCTTGCAGTTACTTGTTGTGTGCCTTATGTCTTCTTGTTGTGATCATCGTGGTTGCATCTTGTTATTCGTCGGGTGGCGACGTAGAGTCAAGTGTGTCTGTTCCTTTTTACACACGCGCACACAACTTAAGCAAAAAAAAAATAAAAATTGCACATGTTAAAGAGTTGTTGTCGTGAGTGTGGAGGATGTTACATATGGTATCAGAGCCAATTCAACCTGTGGCTTGGGATTTGCTACGGATTTCGTTGACATGATTAGATTTGATTATACTGTTGCTAATTGACTGGATTGTGTGCATGTAGGTAATCATGGTTAGAGGACGTCGCGGAGGCAGATGACGGGGTGCTAGGGGAGGAGGCGTGACACCTCCAGTAGCATCCATGCCTGAGAGGTCTAACCCCTAGGGAGGCTAGCAGGTTCTCGGATAGGAGCAGATAGTAGTTGGCGATGTTGTTGGGATGATGAGATCTTTTCAGCGCATGTCTGAGGCACTGATCAGCCAATTGGACAGAGACAAGGCCAGGGTGTAGGCACCTGCTGAGGTTCACCGCGCGCACCGGCCGTTACAGGTAGCATTCACTGTGAACTCGAGAAGTTTAAAGTTCCTGAGTTCTTTGGTGCCCCAGATGGCGTCACCGCTGAGGCATGGTTGGAGAATATGGTGATGTGCTTCGCACTTCACGATTATACCTCAAACATGAAGGTCCACATGGTGGTATTTCAACTAAAGGGGAGCACTCTTCTATGGTGGAAGACACTCCTGCCGCAGCTGAACATGGCTGTTGAAGACGTGTCATGGGAACTGTTCGAGGAACGGTTCTGAGAGAGGTAACTTTCAAAGGAATTCATTGAGCATCAGCTCAATGATTTCAACTCATTACGACAGGGAGGTCGTACGGTGCCCGAGTACGAGGCACGTTTTATGGAGCTGCTCCGGTATGCTCTGCACCTTAACACTGAGAAGCTTAAGGTCAACAGGTTCGTGTTTGGCCTTAACGACAGCCTACGTGAAAAGGTTAGGATCTTGATGCCTCAAACCTTGCACGATGCTATCCAAAAGGCCCTCATAGCAGAGGATGAGCTTATCAGTGGGGGTCAGACCAGGACTCCAGTGAGACCAGCAGGGCAGGGTTCATCTGGTACATTGCAACATCAGACACCAGCAAGACGTACACCAGGATAACATGGCTTCCATAGAGGATCCACTTTCACTACACCCCGACGACCACCACCTCAGCAGCGGGCACCTTATCGGGGACCACAACATCAGCAGCAGCGTCGCCCGCAGTAGCAGTAGTTTAGGTCTGTTCAGCAGAAAAGACCTGGGTTCCAGGCTGGTGGGCCGTCATCTTCTACTTTGGGTACCAGGACTACTGGGACGAAGAAGGGGTGTTGGACGTGTGGCAAGCCACACTACCAGCTCGACTATCCTGTGGAAAGGACCAGAGCGTCTAGATCAGCCAGACCCACTACAGTGGGAGATATGGGCAATGCCCATCGGATTCATGCGGTGGTGAATAACCACCAAGAAGAGCACCATTCAACTGTGCTCGAGACGATAGGTACTGTCGCTGACCAGACCCTAAGTCTTTTGATAGACCCAAGTGCTATTGAGAGTTTCATTTATGGTACATATCTAAAAAGGATTAAGGTAAAGGCAGTCGAACAGGATGAGTTTAGCTTCGTAGAGATGGCTTCGGGAGCCAAATAGAAGGTTGGAGGAAAGGTTACGGGCTATGCCCTTAACTTGGGAGAGTTTGTCATGAGGGTCAACTTGTAAGTCACCATCTTAGGATCTTATGACATCGTGGTCGGTATGGATTGGTTGGAATCGCATGAGGTGATACTCAATTGTAAGACGAAACAGTTGAGATTAGTTGATGACGAAGGACAGAGACATGTGATTATAGGATGGAACCAAGGAGTTTCCCTAAGTTTCGGCTCTTCCTTATAGTTACGGAAGAGTATGCACAAGGGGTGCAAGCTTTATGTGATCCTCGCGCTAAACGAAAAGGGAGTAGCAGAAGTTCTAGAACACTTTCTGATGGTGAAGGATTTTGTGGACATGTTTCTAGAGGATTTACCTGGGATGCCGCCGGAAAGGGAATTGGAGTTTACCATAGACCTGAAACTAGGGACCGAACCGATAGCAATAATGCCTTATCGGATGTCGACCCCAGAGTTGCAAGAGCTGAAAATGCCACTGAAGGAGTTGTTGGACTTGGGATTGATACATCCTAGTGTGTCACCATGGGGTGCACCAGTTATTTTCATACGAAAGAAGGACGGATCATGGAGGCTTTGCATTGACTATCATCAACTGAACAAGGCTATGATCAAGAATCAGTATCCCTTACCAAGAATTGATGATTTGTTCGATCAGATGAAGGGTGCGACGGTGTTCTCCAAGATCGATCTGCGATCAGGGTATCACCAGTTATGGATCAAGGAGGATGACGTCCCTAAGACCACCTTTAAGACGAGATTCAGACATTACGAGTTTACTGTTTTACCGTTTGGACTGACAAATGCCCCAGGGGTATTCATGAGTTTGATGAACGGGGTGTTCCGCGAGTACTTGGACAAGTTCGTCCAAGTATTCATTGACAATATATTGATCTATTCTCGGACGATGGAGGAGCATGACGAGCACTTGCGCCTGGTAATACAGTGCCTACAAGAGCACAAATTGTATGGGAAGTTTTCCAAATGCTCTTTTTATCAATCAAGGATTCACTACTTAGGGCATGTCATCTCCGGCAAAGGTATCGTCGTGGATCCAGCCAAGGTTGAGGCTATTATGGAATGGCTTGCGCCGACAAATGTCATAGAAGTGCGTAGTTTTATGGGTTTAGCAGGATACTATCGATGGTTTGTCGATGGATTTTCGAAGATAGCAAATCTGATCACATAATTGTAGAAGAAAAGCAAGAAGTTTGTTTGGATCGAGAAATGCGCAGAAGTATTTTGGAGGCTTAAGGAGTTGTTGACGATGGCGCTAGTACTAAAGGTCCCTGACATGGACGAGGACTTCTTGGTATGCACTGACACATCCAAGGAAGGTTTAGGTGGAGTCTTGATGCAAGACGGACGAGTGATTGCTTACATTTCAAGGAAATTGAGAAGGCGTGAGGAGAACTATGCAACACATGATTTGGAGTTATTAGCCATCGTTTATGCCTTGAAGGTTTGGAGACACTACCTTGTTGGACAAAAATTTGAACTAAGAACTGATCATTGTGGACTACAACACATTTTTACGCAAAGCGACCTGAACGCGCGACAACGGCGTTGGTCAGAATTGCTTAGCGAGTACGACTTTGATATTACTTACATAAAGGGAACGGTGAACCGAGTGGTGGATGCTTTGAGTCAGAGGTCGTGCATCTTTTCGATGTTGCCTCTTCAGACGAATCTACGAGAAAAGATTCTCACTTTACAGTGTAATGATGAATGGTACAAAGAGGTCGAGGGTTTTATCAGACAAAACACAATGATGGTACCACGATACGAGGGATTTTCATTTGATAGTGATGGGTTATTGAGGTTTAGAAGTCGGATTTACGTACCGCCAAACGATGAGTTGAGGATGTTGATTCTGAGCGAGTCTCATAGAGAAGTTTACATGGCTCACCCAGGAGTCACGAAGATGAGGGCAGACCTTAAACCCTTATTCTTCTGGAAGGGAATGAAGGCTAACATAGTCAACTATGTGGCCAGATGTCTAGAGTGTCAGTAGGTAAAGGCTGAACATAGACACCCTGTAGGATTACTTCAACCACATGCCATTCCGGAATCGAAATGGGAAGTTATTTTGATGGATTTTATTGTTGGATTGCCACTGATGGCAAGGAGACACGACTCGATTTTTGTAGTAGTAGACACTCTGATGAAGAGTGCTCACTTTATTCCTGTGCGTACGACGTATCAGGCACCTAACATAGTGAGAGTTTTCATCAGTGAGATTGTGAGGCTGCATGGCGTGCCTAAGAAGATTATATCTGATCGTGGATCGGTGTTTACTGGACGATTTTGGACGAGTTTCCAAGAGGCCTTGGGAACCCAACTTAATTTTAGTACTGTGTATCACCCAGAGACTGACGGATAGACCGAACGAACGAACCAAACCTTGGAAGACATGTTGCACATGTATGTGATGGACCAACAAAAGTGTTGGGAGGAATTCTTGACTCTAGTAGAGTTTGCTTACAACAACAGTTACCAGAGAACCATTAAGATGGTGCCTTTTGAGTTTCTTTATGGGTGACCGTGTCAGATGCCCTTGAGTTGGGATCAACTTGAGGATAGGGTCCTGGTGGGACCAAAAGTGATCCAAGAAATGGAAGAGCAAATGCAAACCATAAGACAAAGGATTAAAGAAGCATAGGTTCGATAGAAGAGTTATGCTGATGCGCATCGAGTCGACCGTAGTTACGAGGTCGGCGATCAAGTCTTCTTGCGAGTAAAACCACATAAGAGTTCGATAAATTTTGGAAAGGGAGTTAAACTCTCTCCTAGGTTCATGGGACCTTTCAATATTGTGGAGAGAAAGGGGCCCGTGGCCTATTGACTAGCCTTGCCTAATTCTTCGAGGCATATGCACGATGTTCTTCTTGAGACATTATATTAGTGATCCTACGCATGTGATTGACATGAGTTCCTTGCAGGTATCGAATGAGGGAGCACTCACGGCTGAGCTGGTCTGCATCTTAGATCATCGCGTTCGACAGTTATGCCGTCAAACAGTAGATTGGGTCAAGGTCTAGTGGGACAGTTATAGTCTGCACTCGACGACCTGGGAGGACGCATATGATATGCGTCAGTAGTTCTCATTTTTGTTTGATAGATAGACTTATGATATTGTGGTACTTTTATTTTGGCATTTATACTGAGAAACTTCGGGACGAAGTTTAGACCAAGAGGGGGTGTATGTAACATCCCACTCTGGCACACTGAGAAAACTTATTCTTTGAGGACACTTGCTCACAAGTGATCTGGAATTTTATGATGTTAAAACATTTATCCTTGATTATGATGCGTTATGATAGATGACATGACGTTTTACTGCTTTGACATAGATAGGTGCTTTGACTCAATTTTATTGGGTGTGCAGGGTTTTGGACCTTGAGGATGCAGACGCATCAGTGGAACCCCTTGGACTCCGGATTGAGTCAGGGAGTGTGTTATTTGGGTTTATTTATTTACTGTGATATTTCATTGATTTGATGATATGATGTTGACATGTTCTGACACGATTGTTGATGATGCAGGCTAGTGATAGCTTGCTGACCAGACTCACGTATGGATTAAAGGGGCCACACACGATTTCCAGAGAGGTTGAGGGAGAGGTGTGGACAACAGACCTGCCACATCCTACTAGCACTCCCGACGTGGCTCGAACTGTAGGTTAACGATTACCTAGTTCGAGAGGATCCACGATGTCATGAGGGCAGACTGCGACAGTTGCTCACGATGATTCTAAGGGGCACGCAATAAGGCAGGGGCCTTATTCCTTAGAGCCCTTAGTCTCCCACAAGTTCACCTGGTGGAGTGTTGACTCCAGGGGTTACAGATGTCTACCAATTAGTCAAGTTGGCAAGTGGCACCCTTGGAGCACGTGGTGCATCCTGAAGGGAACGTCGCGCAAAAGAAACACAAGTTGGCGAGTGGCACCCTTGGAGCATGTGGTGCATACTGAAGGGAACGTCGCGCAAAAGAACCACAAGAAGCGAGTGGCACCCTTGGAGCACGTGGTGCATCCTGAAGGGCACATCGTGCAAAAGAAACATAAGTTGGCGAGTGACACCCTTGGAGCATGTGGTACGTCCTGAAGGGAACGTCGCATTGATGTTGATGAAGTAACAAACCTAGATGGCCCTAAGACATTTAACACATTAAGAAATCCTTAAACAACTTCCCTAACCAAGTGTCGCCCAGTTCAGAATCTAAGTCCTAAGTCTAAAACTTTTTAGGGTAAAAATTTAGTCTAACTTTAAGAAAAAG
>ML785634.1:1194690-1205632 GCA_009831015.1 Picea engelmannii | reverse complement strand
AAAAATTTAGTCTAACTTTAAGAAAAAGACCCTAAAATAAAAATAAAAATTTAAACAAAAACCCACTTAAGTAATAGTTTAGTCTTCATAAAATTCTTGGGGTAAATGAAGAGAGTAAGAATTTAATTAAAAATAGTGGATTTCAAAATTTCAAAGAAGAAATTATTCATTAACTTGTGGAAGTACAAATATATTAAATTAATAATAAAAGGGAAAGATTTAATAACGCAACTGCCATTTTGGTCTTTAATAAAAAGGGGAAAGAAGGAAATAATAATAATTAGGAAACTAAGTAATGGAGGAAACGTAATAAAGGAAAGATGGGAACTTATGGTAAAAAGCAAGGTCAACATAGTAAGGAATCTGCAATTAAGAACCTGCTAATCTGAGCTAATTTAGTAACATATTTTTTTTAGGAAAGTATTTAAAACATGTAAGGGGATCTAGGAACACCTAGGAGTAAATTTAGAAGCGACTCTAGGTGGGTGAGGGATTTGAGACAATTAATAAATTAAAAGAAAATATTTTTCGAGAAAAGAGGGGGATGGATGACACTTGTGCGATGGAGAATATTTAGAATATTTTATTGAAACTTAATTTAAAATGTGAATTAGGAAAGTTGGTGGGTTTCAAAACTCTATAAAAGAAAAGGGAGATGAGGAAGAAGGGGATCAGCGGTCAGCATAATGTTACGCTGCCGGATTTACGACTTGACTGATTACTTGTGGGGAGTTGGGTTTTCTCAGCTCGTAGAGGAGTGGTAGCGAGGTGAGATGGGAAGCTAGACTTACCATCTGGATTTTGTGTGGTCCCTTTGCGGCTCGGGCGGCTAAAGGGGAAGTAGAGTACCCCTAGCAATTGGCTGGGAGGTACCAGTGAGGTCTCGACAGTCGATGGGTAGGAGCGGCACGGAGCGCGCGGACATCAATTGAGGCGTGGACATCAATCGAGGCGGTCGATAAGGAAAAAGGTACGCTTGTTATTTGGTAGAGTAGAATGCTCGGATTGGGTTTTTTTTCGCTGTAACCTTGTTGCTGTATAATTTTACCGTTAATGACAAACACTGTGATAGTTAGAATGAATGGTAGCATTTACAGGGTTGCGTTGTTATTTATATAGTTACTGCATTGAATTCCACCCGGTAAATTACATAGGAGACGCATGATAATGGCATTGTGAAATTTATGAATGGACTGTGTAAATTATTTATTATTTATTGTTCTAGACTGTGTAAATCATTTATTATTTATTGTTCTGGATGGTGTAAATTTCTATTATTTATTTCTGGACTATGTAAATTTTTATTTATTGTTCGGGGCTGTGTAAATTTTTATTATTTATCATTCTGTCATAGGTTTTACAGATAATACCCTCTTGTTTTTCCTCCTTTACAAAGGTTTTCCCGGAATCCCATTCTTTTCACCCCGCACACCTTAAAGCCACGAAGTAGCTTTATGCTGCGGACACTTCCCAATGATCTACTTTTAGAAGTAATAAGGAAGCCGTGTTTACGTAGATAAGGTTGCGACTCGTTTGAGAAACTCAACCAACAGAAATGCACCACAAAGAATTTGCTCACTCCATTAGCCTTCAGATGACTCGACCCGCGCCTCGACCAAAAAGTTTGTTAGAGGTGCTTTAGGTCCCTTCACTGCCAAGAACAGGAACGACCATTCAAACCCCACCACGTATGAGCCCGATCCCAGACCAACAATAAGACCTATGGAACATGAGAGCAATCAGCCATGCACTCCAACTCGGAACACTTCGTTCTGGCATTTGGATCTCAGAATTCATTCTGGCAATAAGTGTTGAAATTTTCATTTCTGTTTGACACTTTGTGCGTACGAAGGTGCCCCTCCTTCCTGTAGGTTATCCTGGCAAAAATGCAAAGACTGTCTGTGCGCTTTTGTCGGCCTGAAATTTCGTTTGTTTACATTGGGAATTTGACGGTGGCTATCGAGATTTCCACATGGGAACACTGAGAAAATTTTAATTACTCTGTTATTAATTGAATTAGCAAACCATCTTTCTGGTGGGTTTCTTTCACCTTCGCTGAGAAGAAAATAGAACAGGTTGATTCTGTTCAACATAAAAACCATTAAGACATTACCTCCTTCTGGCTTATTTACCTCTGCGCGTTTTTATCACTGGGTATCTCCTTCTGCGATTTTCCATTTTCTTACATTGGTCGGTCCCCTTTGCTGCGTGGAAAATTTTCCTTCAGGGGGCTCGATTCTCCTTAAAACAGCGGAATGTCACCCACACTCTCTTTCTCCTCAACTTTTTCTGACAGCGGAATTGATGCATTATCATTCTGATAGCTCTGAAGTCGTCCGGCGTCTTAAATTTCTGGAGCGAACTTATCCCTAATTTCTTGCCTCGATTGAATTACCTATACATTTAATGTTTGGGTTTCTAATTAATGAAGGGGTATGGTTAAGGAGATTCTCCTTGATTTATTTGGGGTAGTTGTTTAACTTGTTTCTAGGTCGTAGTAGTCACGTTCTAGTTGTTAATTTCGCCTATCCCTGCCAGCAAATTTCTCTGGTGCGTTTTCACTTCCACTTAGACATATTAACCCTTTTTCCTTTTAGAAATTTTGCGCCTTGAAGAAAACCAAGTTAGTTTCCTCAGAATTTAATATTTCCCCTTTATTGTTAATTATTAGATATGTTTCTGAAATTGTCGTTTTTGATGATATAATCTGGCATATTAGTGAGTAGAAGCATTGTTATTTTAATTTACATTGTTATAGTAGTTAGTAAAAGGAAACTTCATGATAATTTCTTAAATTAAGATATAGAGGCAATGTCAATTATTAGTTGAATATGAAAGGGTAATGATATAACTCATAATTTAAATTGACACATTGGTGTTAGGTCACTTATGAAATGTAGTATTCACTGTGTTTTAATTGCTAGGTTGCGTAGTCAATGTAACGACTATTTATTGTTAATGAAAAGCCTTTATTAATTCAAATTACGATGCTATGAAATTCTCTACAACCCGATTTACAATATGGATTCCAATTGATTTTAAATTATTAGGTTAACATCGATTTTTATTTATTTACAATGTCTGGTAATGAAAATCCTTTCTTAGTTTAAATTACAATACTATTCTATTTATAAAAGTAAATACATCGTTATTTATGGTATGGATTTTGGTAGTTATGTTGTTATTCATATCAAACAAAAGGTAAAGTCATCATTATTTTAATTGCACTGCTAATGTGATGTAGAAGGCGATGATATGGTTATGTTATGGTGACATAATGGTAATTTCATTATGATTCAGTAAATAGGGATTTTGCAATTAATTAATGTACATTGTTTAAGACTGGGTTGGTAACTCGTCGCTTAATGGAAACCAAATGGAGTAATTGGTCTATGATTAATGTCATTGAGTCTCAATAGTGGTTGGTCAATGTTGGAGTCCTTCTGACTTGCGTCTCCCGTAGAGGTCATGGTTGTCCTTGATTTTGTAGTACTTGGTTGTCTTGCATTGTGTGGTCTTCTTGTGTCGGGCGGGATGTAGAAACCTCCATGTTCCCTAGAACAATCGCCAGCCCTGAGACATTAAATGGTTAAAATCGATGGGAACCTGGGCTTGAGCATTGATTATGTGTCTTGGAGGTCCTAACCATTGCAGGGTAGGACGGGCGGGTAGTCAGTCTTACTTATTGTCGCTTGATCTTCATTAAACGCATGCTATTACTGTGGTACGTCGTATGTCATCTTGTTGTGTTCGTCTTGCTTGCGTCTTGTTTGTCGTCGGGTTACTATTTTATGCCTGACCAGTCGACCAGGAGCCTATCTGACATTCTCTCTCTTTGGAGCAGAGAAATAAGATTAAACGCCCTGCTTTCCTGTGCAGAAATAGTAAACTCTACTACTAGGGATTCTTCCATCTATGTGCATATTGTAACTAACACAGTATGTCATTTAATGCTTGCAGTTACTTGGTGTGCGTCTTATGTATATGGTTGTTTAATGCTTGAAGTTACTTGTTGTGCACCTTATGTCTTCTTGTTGTGATCATCTTGGTTGCATATTGTTAGTCGTCGGGTGGCAACGTAGAGTCAAGTGTGTTTGTTCCTTTTTACACATGCGCACACACCTTAAACAAAAAGAAAAAAAAAAATGCACCTGTTAAAGAGTTTTTGTCGTGAGTGTGGAGGATGTTATAATAGAGGTTCCATAGGTGTCATTGAAGTCATTGATAATGAAGAGGAAGAAACATTCTTCTCTGACCGTGTTGGTACCCATCATCATTATATCATAAAAAAATTGACTATGCATGATGGGGGGATCCAATCCATCAAGCGGAACACCCTGACGAGATTCATCCTCAATAGTATCTTTGATGTAAAGGCTAAGACATTCTACCATGATAATGAAGAGAAAAGGAGAAAGGGGGTCTCCTTGGAAGATACCTCTAGAGGGAGAGAAGGAACAAGATGGGACACCATGATAATAATATAGAAAAAAGATGAGTAAGTGAGGTTCATGATAAAATTTACCCAATAATAGTAAAAACCAAAGGCAATGAGGATTGATTTTATGCATTTCCAACTTAGTTTATCAAAATTGGAGAGGTCTATTTTGATAATCATGCTAGGAGTTCCAGAAGACTTTAATAAGTGTATGACCTCATAGCAAGGATGAAACTATCCATTATTTGACTCCCTTCCACATAACCTAATTATTGATAGGAAATAATGAAATAAAGGAGGGTTTAATTCTAAGTGAAATTACCTTTGTGATGAGCTTGTAGATAAAATTGCATAATGTGATTGGGAGGAATTACTTCGGATGCAAGACACTCTCTTTTTTTGGGATGAGTGTGATAAAGGTGTCATTTAATGTTGGGAGAATACTAAGAATCCTGTGGGAGTTCTCAATCAGTTGCCAATATTCCTTGTGAACTAGATGCCAACAGTGATGAAAGAAGTCTATAGTAAAACCATCTAGTCCTGGGGATTTGCTTTTGGGAATTTCCTTGATTACTTGATCAACCTATGATAGCGTCATATGATGAATGTAGCACCCCTCTTTTAATTTTTAATTTTTTTTTTTTGTTATGTAAAAAAAAAAAAAAATTAGGTTATATTAAAAATTTAGCATTTTTCTTTTATGTCACAATCATAAGTGATTAATAGAATGAAGTAGTGTGATTTTTTAAAAAAAAAAAATAGGAAGCATTCATTATGATGTTTCATAGACATAAATGAATTACATACAATGAGAACATCGGTAGGTATTCGAACAATTCAAATTATCATCGCTAGATTTTTAATCAACTTTACCTAACAACAATATTAAGATACAATTATCATATAATAATTTAATAAGCCTAACATTGTAACATCCCGCTCTTTTGCACACCTGATGTGACTTATTATTTGAGGACACTTGCATGCAAGTGATCTGTATCATTATATGATTTTCTGCTGCACTTATGGATTCTGATGATGAGATTGTGGATTATGATGTTATGTTATGTTATTTATGTATAGACAGGTTCTATTGACCGGTTTCTCATGAGTGTGTGGGACTCTTGACATATTGAGGATGTCGATTGCATCAATGGACCTCCCTAGAATCTGGATCAAGTCAGGGAGTGGATTGTATATGGTTTGAGTAATTTTTTTATTGCATATGTGACATATGACTGGGTATATTATGATGTTGTTTATGGATAACTGACATGTTTCATTGATGGATGCATGCTGGAAATTTCTTTCTAATCAGACTCACATTTGGATTAAAAGGGTCATGCATGAAAACCAAATATATTGAGGTAGAGGTGTGGCAGCAGCCTTGCCACAGCCTACTAGAACTCTTGTCGTGGCTCAAACTATAGATTAACGATTACCTATTTCACAAGATCCATGTTGCCATGAGGGTTGACTGAGACAGTCGCTCATGAAGATTCTAAGGGGTACGCAATAAGGAAGGGTCCTTATTCCTTAGAGGCCCTTAGTCTCCCACAAGGTCACCTAATGGAGTATTTACTCCAAGGGTTGGACATCTACCAAAATCAGTCAAAAGGCGAGTGGCACCCTTGGAGCACGTAGTGCATCTTGAAGGACATGTCGTGTAAATGAAACATGAATAAAGACAAGTGACACCCTTGGAGAATGTAGTGTGTCTTGAAGGGAACGTCACGATTTTTAAACACAGGTGATTCAATGAACCTAGGTGTCTAGAAAACAACATCTTACTTTGACATGGTCAGCCTTAAAATAATTATGTATGAGTAAAGTTGATTAATTACAATTTTTCCCTTAAAAAATAATGTTGCTAAGCCTAGTTGAAATGAAAGCCTAGGTCTGAGTAGGATATGAGGACTAAAATTTAATTAAGAAATTAATAAAGAGGGGATGAAGAAAAAAAAATCAAATTTAAAATTTAAAGGAGAAAGAAATTATCTAAAAATTTATTGTTGTTTATGTGAAAAACTTGCTAATTTAGAACTTAGGCAAAAAGGGGAAATTAAATGAAAAAGGAATGTGGAACATAGAAAGGAATATAGTCTAGAGAACTTTCCTATTTAAAACTCAACTAAGCTTTAAGAAAGGCGTCAATCATTAAAGGAAATTGAGGGAATAAAGGGACAACAATGAGCGTTTGTAGGAACGTTTTTAGGTGGGTGAGGGAAATTGGAAAATTAATTTAATTAATTAAATGAATTTCTGGTGCAACTAAGGGATTGGGTGACAAGTGTATGGGGGAGAATATTTCCTAATAATAATTTAATAAAAAGAATTTAACATGCATTTTGGAAAATGGTCACTAAGATAACTCTATAAAATAAATGGCAGAGAAGGGGAATGGATCACGATTGGTATGTGTAAGGTTATGCTGCCGGATTTTTCTTGACTGATTTTTCTTGTGGGAGTTGGGATACACAGCTCGAATAGAGGGTGGTAGCTCGAGCTTGCAAGGTGAGATGGGAGCTAGATTTATTTGGTTTGTTTTTTTGGCTCCTTTGCGGCTCAGGGAGGGCTCAGGGGGCAAGAGAGTACCCTTAATGTTGGTTGGGAGGTACCGGTGAGGTCTCGGTGATTAGCAAGCGGGAGTGAGGAGGATCACCAACAGTCAAATAACATCAGCAAGCCATCAGTCGGTTACGGTACACATTTTTTTTAAAGTTGCAGTTGTAAATTAGTTAGAAGTTTACATAGATTTATTTGTTGTTGGAATTGTAATGGATGTCTAGTATTGTTGGGCATAGTCCCTCTCTAAGTTTTTTATAGAAATTTTGTTATCTATTTACATTACCCTAGCCTTCATCTATAACCTAGTGATACCTAGCATTGTTGTTGTTTTAATTTGCTTCTTTACTGCACAAAAATTGTGTTGGGTTTCCAACGATCTCATTGCTCTAGGCGCTATGAAACCACCCCCTTAACACTCAGTGTTTGTCGTCTGCAATTTTTCTTGTTTTCTTGATTTCTTATTGTGGTTAAACCATCTGTTTTTACCATAAAAATTGCCCATCATCGGAGCGTTATTCCTCGATGATTTGGCATTGTGTTCTCTGCCTTATGGATGAGATTCAACCCTGCGTTGAGCAAGAAAAATGCTCATCATTGGAGCTTTCTGCCTCTGCATCTTCACCCTCTACATTACTTTAATACCTCATGCATTCCCTCTCCACTAGCGTTGGTCATTTCAAGTTTGTTTTTTTATCTCTGAAAAGTTGTGATTTCCCTACGCTGTTGCATCCTTCGCCCATCAAATGTCTCTTTTTACCTCTACGCAGTCATCTTTTCTCCTATGAAATTTTTGGATGTTAAACCCCTGGCGTTTTTATTTATCTTTAATCTCTTTTCTGGTAGAATAAAATTCGCTCAGCTATGGTACTCTCCAGGAACGCTTTCCTCCCTTTATAAATCTCTCCATATTGCCTAAGTTCTCTCTCAGCCATGGGAATTCACCCTGGTGACCTTCCCTTTCTTATCCACTATGACCTTGCTCACGATTTGCATCTACATCCCAAATATACAGAAAATAGTGTCAGTTACCTAATAACATTTGGGATCACTTGCTTAACTCTTGAGATGCCCCACTATAAAATCCATTGAATTGTTTGTTGATTTATGGTTGCCTCAGATTAATATTTTCATGTGTTAGCTTTGTTGTGTCATTCTCCATGCAATTATTTGGATTGTGTTTACATCCACAGTCATTTTCAAACTCCAAGCAATATTGCTTGAATAGGAAAATAAAATAGGGATTTTCATTTCTAGCCCTTGGGGAAAACTAGCCTATGTTTCCATCCCCTCTCTCCGCATCTAGCTGAGAATTTCACGCCCAGTCCACGGGGAACGAAATCCTATGATTTCACCCTTTCTCTCCACATTTTGTTAGATAATTTTGTGAGGTTATGCCCGTCACAATTGGTGTTCTTTTTTTGTTTTTTCCAGCGCCCTCCATGGAGAATTCTTCCCAGAGATTTCTCACCCAAATCGTGATAATTAATAGTCGACAGTGCCTCTGCACCTCTTCCAGTGCTTTCATTAAGAGTTCCTTTGAAAAGGAATTTGCTTCTTAATGTTATTACTGGGTTCAAGTTTTTTCTCTCCCTTGGTAGCTCCATTTGTTATTCTCCCTGTGCCTTGTTTCAACCGTCTAATTCATATCAAAGTAATGCTTAAATTTTATTATTAAAGGTATTTCTTTGGTTTCCTTCCAATGATTTTGAATTTGATTCTAGTGTGCAGTATTTAAGTTTTGGCGGCACTAAGCTTATTTATTACTTGGCACTTATTTTTGTCGTGCTCTTTATTTAATAAAATATATAAGGTTTATGAGGTTATCAAGTATTTATTTTTAGTTCTTCAAGTCCCCTAGGTAGGAGAGAAAGCTATCCAAAGTCCAAGTGTCTCAATATGTTCAACAAGTTACTTTTATTATTTTTTTAATAATAAAAAAATGGTTCACCTACAATCTGTTCATTGTTCATGACCAGATGCAATTCATAATATTGGTGCACAAACATCCTATGTTATGAGCCATAACCTCGATGAGCTTGACCTCTCTCCCGCATTCATGGAATTAACTCTAAAATGAAGGACACAACATAAGGAAGGAGATTCAAACAATGTATACTCAACCTCCAACACCTTTTGCTAGGAATAAAGTTCTCGATCATATTCATCAAATAAATTGACTTATCAGACTTCAATGGTGTCATATCTTACCATCCTATCCATATATGTGAATGGATTTCCATAATTATTGTGATGCATTTAGAATAACGTCCATTTACATCAATAATAATACTATCTATCACTTTAAGCATCAATGCTTGTACTAGGAATTAAATGGAGGTGATGAACATACATAAATTTAGAGAATGCCCCCACCATGTGCTCACCTTGGGGCTTAATCTAAAACTTGGTTGGGTGCATTATATCCATATGTTTGATCATGACCACCTTCATAGCACCCCATCTAGGGAGCAGTCGTCCTACATTTCCAAAGCTACCCATTCCAAGAAAAGAGGATGCATTGGTCGTTGAGTGGAACTAGAACTCATATCACATTCATTTTTAGAAATTCTATAATTTTCTATCTTGTCCATTATTTTGTTAGCATCTCTACGAACATGTGAGCGAATGAGGACCATGTAAGGAATGAGAAATATTTTTATAAAATCCATGCTTTTGAAAATCCACCATTTAGTATTTTGGACAACATTGCTATAATGATTTGAGAGTCCCCCTCCACAATTAATTGATGGAAGCCAAGTTGGATGGAAGTATGAATTCCATGGATAAGAGACCAAATTTTAGCATCATTATTTGAGTCATAGCTCAAGCTTCCATCCAAGATGTAGTGGAGTTTCACATTATGGAAAGATTCCCCAAAGCATGCTAGATTAGGATTTCCCGTAGAAGCTCCATCAAAATTCATTTGAAGAAGCCAAGAGGCGGATGCTTCCATTTTTCATTACTTCTACTAGATTATAAGCAGAATAACAATGGTTCAAGGTCTAAAGAAAGTCATATATCCCATTAGAGTAAGATAGGCCTTTCGTAAGGATCACAATGTAAATCCTCTTTTGACCATTTTATTTCCTTATTGTTTGTAAGATGATTTGTCGAATTCTGGGAGAGATATCAATCCAGGGAAATTGGGTTGAATGGAATGTTACTATGTTCCTCTCCTTCCATATTTTCCACAAAATGAACCTTGGAAGAAGGTGTCAAATTCTATTGAGAATAGGTTTTTTTAAAGCAAGGAAGCACCAATTAGAAATTGTGTTGGGAATAATGTCTCTGTGGCGATCCGAAGTATGCATCACTTGGGTGGATTGATCCAAAATGTTAAAGTTGTAATGGAATTTATGTTGATTAAGGTTGTTTGTCATTGATGTCAACCCTTGAAGAAAGCCCCGTAGCACAAAGGTTTAGGTAATGGACCGAATATTGTTTGATGTAAATATGACTCATTATTTTTTTGTCATGGTTGATAAGAAGTAAATATGGATGAACTCCAAAGTGGTCCCCTTATGGTGAAATCCCTCACAGGAAGATGCTTTGTGGAGTAAGAGAATCCATGATTAATTATGGAATAATGAGATGAAGGAAAGTGAATTTGTCAGGGAAAATATCCTATATGGACAGTGCTTGTCATGTCATTTCCTATGGTATGTGGAATGTCACATAATTCCTCACGGTTAGAGAGTTATGGCCATGAGAAGTTGGAGGCCCTAGGTTTGGGTAATGGACCCAAGTTTGTTTGATGGGTAATGGTATGAGTTATGATATATTTTTAGATAATACTATTCTATATGGATAGTACATTTCATTTCATTTCTGGTGGTATGTAGAACATCACATAACTCCTCACGGTTTGAGAGTTATGGCCTTACGAAGTTGGAGGACCCTCATATGTCATCTAGAAGCCCCAAAAGGTCAAAGTGG